>JAPYZN010000643.1:0-35991 GCA_030522865.1 Psyttalia lounsburyi
CTGAAGTGGACTCCTGCAGGCCATTATGCGGTTACTCGGCGTTCAGAAAAATATTTAAAACTTGTGAAATCCAATCAATTAATATTATTAAAATTGCCAGCGTTTCGAGTGGTAAATCCATTCGTCATCAGGGCTAACTTCTTTATCTACACCAAACAAATGGTGTCAACCCATTCTGAAGTGGACACCTCCAGGCCATTATGCGGTTACTCGGCGTTCAGAAAATTATTTAAAACTTGTGAAATCCAATCAATTAATATTATTAAAATTGCCAACGTTTCGAGTGGTAAATCCACTCCTCATCGGGGCAAACTTCTTTATTTACATAAAAAAAATGTCAACCCATTCTGAAGTGAACTCTCCCGGGGTTTAACATGGCCTGGAGGAGTAGGAGCTTTCCCAATATTGAACAAAGCGGTTGGAATGTTTTTTCTTTTCATTGTAATTGCTAAAGAGTTTGAAGCAGTTACCGTGAAGTCCACGGCGTTTTGGATTGACCAAACTCAAATCGTTGCAGGGGGATCCACCGATCAGCAGATCGATAGGCAGTAGATCTTTTAGGATCTCTTCAGTAATATTTCTCACGTCTCCCAAACGGGTTACGGCCGTACCAAAGTGGACCTTACTCACTATTTCTGCGTCTGAATCTACTTCACTAGCGAAATATGCGTCAACTTCAAATCCAAGACGCCGAAGCCCTAATAAGCCTATAAAATAACAAACAGCTGTTGTTGCATCTCATCCTGTATTAATGAATTAATAAAAATACAGGCAAAACTCTACCGGTGCTGATGCCATCGAAGAGAGACAACACTCGAATTTTTTGCTTCCCCTTTTCGTAGTGTTGCATGTAATGAGAAATAGAGTGACGATCAGTGGAAAAAAAATTCTGTATATTTCTTTTCCAGTCACTTTTTGGTTTTATCAGAGAATTGGATGATTGACTACAGAGAATACAACTCCACGTCTCGTTTTTAAGAACTTCGTGATAAGATTCGGGAGCAATTAAATATTTTAAGCAAACGGTGCAGTACACTCTGGAAAATATGCCACGTTAAAATAGAAAATTAAACTATATTTTTGTGAAAAGGGTATCGTCCGACATGAGAAAAATATCAGATCTTTACAATCGGTTATTTAAAAAATTGTTATTTACCTGGGGCAATCCGGAATATCACATACGACTACTGTATCCGCAATAGTGCAGAGAGCGCAGAAGAACTGGAAAGTAAATCAAAGATTTATATTTTTTCTCTCAGTAAAATACAACCGATTAAAATTGGACAAATGACTTACACATTTCCCATCCTCATCGTAAGCGAAAATGGTCGATTTGTAATGCATCTGTGAAGAAACTCGTAAGTACTTGACAAAATATAAACATTGCGAAATGTGTACGATCTAGGGTGGACTTACCATACAGCTTTCGCACAATGAAACGTGGAAAAATGGATGTTCATACATCTTCTGGTGATTCATCTCCAAACACATGAGACAAATTGGGCTCTGAAGGTCTCGCGAGTCCGAAATAATTGCCTCCAATATTTCTGAACACAAAAGATTATCGAAGGTAAATTATAATTGCGCAATACTCAAATAAATTATACGGTAAACAATCGAAAATTATGAAGATAATCGGTAGACCGCATTGGCTGTAGAAAATTTCGAAAAAAGTACGTGAGATAGTTTTCGGAATCTCTCGATCCTGTAAAAACTTGCCATACACTTCGGGGTGATCGTCAAGAGTTCGAGATTTGATATGAATTCGATTTGAGAAATTGGAGTCAATTGTACTTAATTGTAATCAATTGTAATTAATTGTTTCTATTGTTTTTATGGTTTCTATTGTTGCTATTCTCACGATGTATAATTTTTTTGCAAAACAGACATACGATCATCACACTCTTTACATCATTTGCAGGGAGAACGTTAAAATTATCAAATTAATTAAACGTAAACCCACTTAATTCTTAATTTGCCCTTAAAAAATCTGCGAAAGAATCTTTAATTTTCATTCTTACCAACATTCTGTAGTTTATGCTCACGAACAGCTGCTTCACTGCTCTTACGAACGTGCTTCGACAATTCCATCCGAATCGTCGAGGAGTACTTGGTATTTTCGCTATTGAAATGACTCCGCAAAGGATATTTTCCTTGGAGGGATCCCTCATTGTCCTGATTTTGCTTAAACCAATTGAAAACATCGTTCATACCCCAATCCCCAGTCTCACAGCCAAGCATGCTACAATAGTCTTTGCAAGCTTCCAAAATTCCTCGTTTGTAAACCTCCCGTTTGGAACGTCTTATGTGATCCTCAAACTTTTTAATCCCCACCTCGAACTTCATAAAATGCTCATAATTAACTTGAGATAAGGTGTAATCTCCATACCACATAACCCACTGATACTCCAGCTTTGGCTCGCTCATTGCACAGTCTCGAAAGTCAATGATCATCGCTGCAAAAAAAAATAATGAGACTATTAAAAAAATTACTTTCAAGCAGCGTTAGCGTAATAGATCAAAATGACGAGCTATTTAATTTTTAAATTCCAAAGATCTTGATTGAGCCTTGAATTAATTTGGAACATCTTGAATTGAGTTCTAAAATGTCAAGTTACATTTTTCATTTCGTCGAAAACTGGGAGACTAGGAAAGAAAAGTAAATACGATACGAGAGGAGAAAGTGAAAATTCTCGTGTCCTCTCCTATCGCATCAAAAGCGATTCCATCATTATTATTATATTTTTTTTTATTACCAGGCCACCAAATTTGTCCCGGAATTTTCGCCCAGACAATGAACCCAATTTTGTACTGCTTAATAGGCAAATGAGTAGGAGTGCCTCCCTTAGGCGATTTATCTACGGGTTGATGTCGTTTTTCTGCAGAAGTTTTGCATTTCGTCGGCGGTTTTTTCTTAGTAGATCTTGAGTGAGCTCCTCTAAACGAGTCCAAATACTTGACAACTCGAGCTGGATACGGATAGAATGTTAAATGTTGTCTATGATTGGTTAAAGAAGCGAAATATTTGTCTATCCATATGTTATATGGCTTTGTGAAACTGCATCCCATTCTATTTCCGAGCATCTGAAAATTCATTAATTGTGGGAGCTTCAGTAAATGAATTAATTAATCCCCAGAGTCACATTTCAATTTTAATCGCAATGTCTTTATGAAATGGCAAATAGTCACAGAGAATTGAAAATTAATATTTTCCAGGTAAACGTGAGTGGATTATCATTTTTGGCGAAAAGTCATTGCAGTGGAATTTTTGCCGAGAACAATTTGTGTAGGAGTCCGGAAACCGATGGATTCTTATCCTTTTGACATTCTTACGTAAGAGCTAGTCAATTTTTTTGAGCAATTGGTGAGAAACCAATAGGATTACTAGTGGAATTATCAACTGCCTCAGATCGCCCCTCAAATTAAAATCTGATGTTTAATCAACTTATTCACGTAAAATCGGTCTTTTGATTAATTCGTCTTCCGGAGGATTACTTGCAGTCTGATTTTTTTATTTCTCTTTCTCCCATTTTTTTATTTGCCATTTCACTACTGAT
Source organism: Psyttalia lounsburyi (assembly GCA_030522865.1). Classification (NCBI taxonomy): domain Eukaryota; kingdom Metazoa; phylum Arthropoda; class Insecta; order Hymenoptera; family Braconidae; genus Psyttalia; species Psyttalia lounsburyi. The sequence continues at coordinate 3,558 of JAPYZN010000643.1, forward strand.
TTATTATTATACTGTAAGTTAACAATGCATCTGAACACTTGAAGTACCTCCATAATTTCAATGAAAACATTATCGAAAATTTTCATTTTATTGAGGATTGTCATCAAACGATCTTTGACCCCATCACAGAATATAATCACTTGAGACGTCCGCTTCAGTTGGGATACTTTCGAGTCAATCAACCAAAAAACCCATAATTTATTGGGGTTTCCGATATGTTCCAAGTCCTCCAGCGAAACCACTAGAGCTAGAAAGATGAAAGAAAGGGAATTGTCATTGTTACCCATTTTTCTCTAGTCAAAAATTGATTTTGATTGTTAATCCCTCACAAACGTAGCTTTGCCGCGAGCCAGAACAAAACTCATGACTTTTTTCAAAATTAGACATTAACGAACATATGGGAAGTAATGGAAGTGGGCGGACATTACTGTAAGCGTGAGGCCCACCTCATGAATACAACTTTTTTAGTTTTTTGAATGAAATCAATTTTTAATACAATTTCCGACTGTCAAAAATTTCGAATATGCCTACGTAGTTTTAGCCAAAAATCCAAATCAGTGGATAGTCGCGCCCTTTTTGCATTTATCCCTTATTTTTTCTGTGAAAATTCACTCATTCCAATTGATACTTCAAAAAATGTCGGAAATATGTTTGAATCATCAAACATAACGACTTTATTAAATTGATCTGTGAAGTTTGATATGCTCCTCCCACATTTTTACTGGTATTAATATTCAAATAACAATTTTTTTTTTAATTAGTTGAGGAAGTTTGTTACAACGAGTTTTCGATTAAAAAGAATTAATCGAATTTTGAGTACTCGGGGCCAAACTTGACCGAAAAAATTCGATTGATTACGACAAATCATCCGGAAAATTGGATTTTTTTCCAAAAACAACTACTTTTAATTGACGCGAATTTAATAGAATTTAATAGAAACCAAGTTTTTTTTTCACTTCACTCCTGAACTATTTCACGATACCTCACTATAAGGAATGGAGATGAGGATAGTCACCTGGCCACCATCCTCTGCAGTAGCCCCATACCAAAGTACCAGCAGATAAATCATCATTTTCTGCAGTTTTCTCTGTACTTTTTAACAAGTTTCGCGTCACCAGCCGGTTCACACCCTCGATGCATATGATATCGTCCCTTTTATCGCCATGTTCATCCAGCCATGCCTGAGTTTTACGACTTCTTCGACTATTACTCACCTCCTTAGGATTATCCATAGCTTTTTCTTCTTATCCAACGAAATGCACAATTAATTTTTATTTCATATCTCTTACAGTGTAGATCTGAAGAAAAAGGTAGATCCGATAGATCCGACAAAGGGCCGCCGACGCATGACAAAAATGGAGGGCCTTAATCCTGTGAGTTGACAAAGAATAATTGGGACGATTCAGGTGGATGTAACGGCCATAATGAATTGCAAATTATTTTTAAAAAATTGAGTCACGTAAAACCTTACCCTGATTCCTTCCATTTTGTAACATTACAATTACGTTTTTTTAAACATGAAAGAACGGATAAATTTGGGATCTGAAGAAAATAAAAATTGCGATATTACTTTACATGAAGATTTGAATATTATTTGTTAAATTAAAATATATAGCAATGCCGGGTTTTCTTCAGACTTTGTAAACTTTTGATCTAGTGGCATATGTGCTCTGTGCGACATCCCGACAAATAGTGACGAATCTGTACTGGTAGGAATTGTGTCGCAACCGGGGATGGTGGGCCTGACGAGGGGACAAAATGTGACAATGGGGACAGGAAAAACGGAATGGGTCCTGCTCTCCTTTTTTTTGTATTCAGTTGACAAAATCTGGAATTCAATGGCTATTCTTACGCAAAGGTATCTCCGACGATGAATTTTCGGGATCTCTGGAGCCCTTAAATCTAAAATAGTTGGCATTCGGACAAAAGTGAGGCATGCTTAAAAAATAAAAAATCAAGGAATGATTTATGCACAGCTATAATTATTCAAACTCATCTCCAAACACTCATTCGCAATATAAAAATGATTAATGAACAAATATAAAAATTCTTTATATCAAATATACTTTGACAGTCGTTAAATTTTCTCATTAAAATAATTCTATGTATAAAAATTAGTATTCTCTTATAATATAACAAAATGGCATAAAATCTAATGGCACGAGTTGCTTGAATATCGAATTCCCTTCGAGGCTCCTCCCCATTTACAGGGACCTCTTTTGTCCTTTTTCCCCCACTTCAAAATCACTTTAATCCCCTCTTACAATTCTATCTTCCTCGCTACGATTTTATCCGCTTCAATGATATTAGAATTTTCCGTATCACTGATGTAACCAGACTCGCCTGTGTAATGTGTTGGATAAACTAATAATGGAGCTGTCGAAAAGGCAATCAAATTTCGCTTCGGGAAGTATTCTTTCCAGTTCGCTCGTGGGTGTTTGTCAAAGAGAATGGGGAGATATTCATCGACTGGGATGAGAGAATTTAGTGGCTTAGCGTCGAGTAGTTTTTGCGCTCCTGTTCGAGATAAGATGTAGCCTAAGGTCCAGTAACTGTAGCCAGCGTGAACGAGATACTTGGAATTTTTGACGTAAGGCTCATCCGCCTCCTGCATCCGCTTACGACCTATATATCTGTTATATAAATAAAAATTAAATCCTTATTAAAAATGTTCTAATTTTATGGCTTCAAAGTGTCTGGCTCGAGTGCCGAGCCTCAGATCCTAGAGCGATCCTAGATCACCTACTGCCCAACTTTCCATCAAAGATAAAAACACTTGCAATTTTTTTTACTCATTACGCAACCAGGAATTCTACTCCAGAATAGTCTCATTAGTTTCGGCTATCGAGAATGAGTAATAGTAATTAATGAATTAATTAATTTCTTACATTAAATCCCACTCTAGGTGTAAATTCTTCACTTCACCCATCACAACATTGATCTTATTTCGAAAGTAAGGCTCGAATCGAACATCATCTTCTAGCACCATAATTTGTTTATAATTGTCATTGATCATCCTCTTCCAAATGATGTAGTGGCTGAGGAAGCATCCAATTTCTCCCATTTTCATGGGTCTGTAAATCCAGAAGAACGATAACAAATGATTATTTCTCTCTGTTATCCCCCTTTCAATACAATATAAAAAAAAATAATTCCCTTGGAATATTTGCGTGGGCGAGGATACCCTAACGAACTTAGGAAAAATTAATTTAAATCTTACTAATCTAGTGAGCCCAGTTACCTTTGGTGATAAGGATCAGTATATTGTGGCATCATCTTTACCCCCCAAGTCATCAGAACTGCCTCATTCAATTTTCTGCAACAAGAACAAATCCCGTGAAGCAATCAAAGGAAATGAAAAAACAAGCGTGATTAGAGGAGAGGCTTATCAACAATGAGATACCAGCGCAGCGCAGGGTCTCTAATAACGCAAGAATAAATCAATATATATTTAGCATAAAATCCACTCCATATTTCATTAGTTTCATTCTTTCACTTCTGTAGCCTCTGCCTGTCCTGGAAATAATCTTCTCGTCCCTCAAACAACCTTCCCCCAGCTTCCACCCCCGCCCTCCAGAAAACACTGTCGCTCGTTACCTTTCCCCTTCTACGGCCAAACCCCGTAGAAGAAATTGTCAGGCGCATATACTCCATGTGATTTTCTGTTTACTTCGAAACTGGAAGGCGTCAAGGAAGGATAGGAAGATCTGAATCCGGTAAGTGTCCGTGTAATATGTGTCTTTTGAATTGTCCACGGAGGACCACTTCATCGTCACTTGAAATTTGCGATTTGCTAATGTAATCGGAGAGGGAATCCGGAGGACGGAATTTTAACTGAAATTTTTCTGTATCTGTCATTTCACTAAATAACTCAAGGGAATTCAATAATCACGACAACTAGACTTCATTGCACTAAATTCTAAGAAGATACTACATTTTCGTTCTTTTCAATTATCAATAAATAAACGTAAAATATTTTATATACGTAAATACGATTTTTTTCATTATCGAGGGATTTTATATGATTTTCCGCGGATACCAGAATAAATGAAATTTACTCCTTTGATTAGGAAAATAGTAAATTGTAACAGCCTAGGCAAAAATTAATGTACATTTTTTTGGTCTGCACTACCTCGCATGGAATTTGTGTTCAAATCAATAATTCACGTACTACGAGGCTCTAAAAATAAAAAAAAATTATTAATAATTCTATTCAATAATTAAAAAGTGATCACCTGGATTAGCAGACTAAATTCTGGACAATTATCTTCTTTGTTACACTTATAAAAATCATTTAATATGCAAAAGAAAAAAGACCGAACTAAGTGGGAAAATTAACGTTCGAACAATTGAAGGAAAATTGCCAAGTGAAGAGGCAATATAAAAGCAAATTTCCAGCTAGTGACCGGTGATTATTCTGTCACCTATGCAAATTATTTGGTGAGGCACAGCAATCCAATATGGCGCTGCCAAATCCTCCGCTTCCAGATTAATATTAACTCGTCCCTCTCTCCTTTCTGATTTAGAATCTCATAAAAAGAAAATTGCCTCAGTCAGAGAAAGATTGAACGGAGCTCCCAATATCGAGATCGATCACTCTCGAAGTAGCTATAACTTTGCCGTGGGGTAATAAACGTGCCGGGCTCATCAATCAGCATTCTATCCCTCTATCTCGATCAAAAAAGTTTTTCTGTTCATCCAACGTAAGCTATCGTCATTCGATTCAAAATATTGTTCCTGATTCAAAAATGATTTAGCCAATCTCCAACTGGGGGTGATTTGAGGCCCCAAGCATCTCAATCTGAAAATTCACCGAACGTTTCTGATTTGTTCTTTCCAATTTTATCAAAATATCCGGCAAACGATTCCCATCTACGCATTACGTGAATTATTTCGCAATTTTGAACGAATATTTTCCGTTCATGCACGAGACGAGATGTGGAAGATTTTATCTTCGCATTGTCAGGAGACAAGAATTTCGTCATTTTTAACATGTTTTCAATTTTTTTCAGGCGACTGTGGACACCCAAAAATGGGGACAATCCCTCAATTTACGACAATTCAATGAAACGTACCAGATTATCAAGAAACAATGAAATTATTTGGTGGTAGCTCGTACAGACGTCGAACGAGTAGATGGTTATTTGCATTTGCGTACATATCAAAATAAATGATAACGATACGTGGTCATTCGATCTTTGCCTCTAGTGGTCGTGAGTTGTGCTGTCCTCAACCAGAAATTGAAGATGCCAGAGTAGGAGATTTCAAGATTTACGACAGAATTATCGCTCTCAACTGATTACAATTACTCAGTCATGGAGACTACAAGTGAAGACAGTGCGGTAGACCCGATCTCAGTGCAAAAAGCCTCTGGAAATAACTCCAATTCACCTGAAATGGATGTCCACGCCATGAGAGCCATGTATTTCTATGGAACCATGCCATTAATATTCTTCTGCATAATTTCTATAATTGTAAACATAAAAATCCTCGCGTGTGTTTACTGGATCAAAAGACCCCTCAGCCCCACTTTGAAAATCTGCCTTAGTCTAGCTGGTGCTGACGCCGTTTCCAGTGCAACACTTGGGGGAGGACTCGTGGGAAATAGTTTCATCCCCATCGGCCTTGGATTGGAGTTTCCAGGTATGAATATCTCAAGCTGCAGGTTGAGTAATTGAGCTTCAAGTCGAGTAATTGTTAAAAGGTGCTGCGTGTTTTCTATTGGGCTTAGAGGTCGCCAGAATTGGTGCCCTCATTACTACCCTGGGTCACCTGTTCATGCTCGCTGTGAACCATTACTTGGGCACTCTTCGGCCAATGCATTACGTATCAATCGTTACTCCCAGGTAAGCGAGACTTTATCTAATACATTTAATAGAAGTTGATTTTGCGTTGCATGTTTTATTATATCCTCACGTACAATTTGCTCGTAGAATGACAACCTTCCTCGCATTTTTACTGTGGATAACTCCTCTGGGTTTTTTCACCGCCTATTTCAATCTCATAGAGAACGAGGGGTTTCAATCCCCGGGATGCCGGAAGTACACGTAAGAAAATCACAAAATATCTATTTCATACGATATAAAATGGCATAAACTATTGACCTGACAATTATCTCATTTCCAGATTTCTCAGGCGGCAGAAATTTCGAATCATGCTCAGCAGCCTCTTTTTTGGACTGTTCATACTCATGGTCTGCATTTACACTCATATTTTTCATATTGTCCGCAGACATCAAGCATCGAGACTGCGATTCAGTCGTGTTGGTTTAGCTTTTTATAGAACTGGATGTGATGAAAGACATCAGAACGCTGATCACCAATTGGCGAAGAATGTTAAAGCAATTCACACGACATTATTCATTCTTGGTGAGTTTCTAAATACCAATTCTTAGCCTGTTCTTCGATTATTTAGTCTACAAATTGTTGCTCTCTGTACTGTCTCTTACGATTACTTATCGCGGAATTGGTATTATTGGTACGTTCCGTTTTTGAGAAATGTCATTACCAAAAGCTCTGAGCTTAAACCTAACAAAATCCCAAGACTTGAAAATTTTAATCGTCTGTCAACGCAACAAATTAATGTGCTAAATGTCTCAATATTCAAGGAAGTTTCGTGGCTGGATGGCTGCCTGCAACGTTTCTCTTTGTTCTCATCTGCGACGATTGCCTCATTAAATCCAACCGTATACCTGCATATCCCAAATTCATAATCTTCAACGCCGCCAATTGTTTACTAATTCTGAGAACCATCGTCAGTCCGATAATTTATGCAGCTCGAATGCATGAGATTCAGACTGCAACGAGACAGATGCATTCATCTGTCCGTGGATTATTGAGATTTAGGACAATAACGGAGGAGAGAAACTCTATTGAACTTCAGAGTAGCGAGCGGGCTCCAAGTCGACGAGTATCGCCCACGAGATCTGCTATCTATCAAGTAGGCTGTCCGATGGGCATTGCAAGTAACAGGTGTCCACAAGACGGTCACATTTATACTTCCGCCACCCCTAGGTGCCACAATGAAAATCCCCTTTAACCCGTGGCACATCAATTGTAAAATCCGACACCATTGACTTGGAAGTTGTTTGACTTTAGGGTAACATCTGGGGTGATTCGTAATTCGTATTCGTCATATGCAAATTAAACTCGAATCAGTGGAACCTCATCCCAGAGGATGCGAGAGTTATAAAGACTTGGAACGGGCTTGAGCAGTCAGTGATCATATCGTAAAATATAAAATCGTGGTATTTACGTTCTATTTGTTACGTTCTATTTGGAAAAAAACATTAAGGCTGGATTTTATAATTTCACTGATAATTAACCACTCTATAGCTCTACTCAATATACAACCGACTTAAAGCTCCGAGTATGAATAAGATTAAATCCATCTGAATGAATGAATTAATTGGGCGTTGAATGAAAGACAACCACTGGATTACTGAACCACATCTATACAATTCTTGATGTCAAAATAAATGTCAATTTTACGTACCGACCGTCCACTGCAGCAATTGTCTCTACCTCGATTCCTAACTCATCGAAGCATCTTTCCATCCTCAAGCGTCTCTCCATTCGTCTCTCAAGATTTATCATGAAAATATGATCCATTCCAAGTGTATGTTTTCTTGGATACTTTATATATTTCTGTAATATTGGAGCGACTGGAATTTCGAGCTGATACCCTAAGATTTCTAATTTCAAATTCGTCAGTTGCTCGTGGTCCGCTTCGAGGGGATCTTCAGACTCCAATGGGACCATGACGTACCCGTAAATTTCGTCGTTACACAGGTGCAGAGGAATTCCTAGAATACAAAGATCAATGATTTCTTCATGTTTGCAGGAAAAAATGAATTAGTAGTTATTACTGTGGGAGAACATTCCCATTATTGAAATATTTCAGAACAGAATTGATTCTCTCAGGTATACTTAGAAAAATAGCCAAAAATTTGAGCGATTTAATTATTTAATTCTCATGGTGAATGGTGAAAGGACTCTTTCTCAACTAGATCTGAACCCTACTTATTATTTATTTAATAAGAGTTGTTCAATAGTAAGATATCTCACCAGAGGAATTAGCACTAAGAGCGAAAGCTATAATATCATCTTCAGGGCCAGCATAATTTTCAATATTCCTTGGATCATAAGTGAGATAGTCACTCTCTTTCCTCCCAAGATCGATCAGCACTGCACTATGAATCATTGGAACATCATGACATCCTTGCTCTACACGATTCACTATCGGCTTATATCTGTCAGTCCTCTCGTAATAAAAATCCTGGGTCATGCCGGCCCAGAAATTACTGTACAAGCCATCGGACTTCAGTAGAGGAGCCACCACACTCTTTTCTTTATCAATCAAAAGATCCAGAGTATTAGGATTCGTCAAGAAAATATCAGCATCCATCATCTGAAAATTAATAATTCACTGTCAAATATTTTAGACACGAGCATTGAAGCTGGGCGGTGATAAGGATTTCTCAATCAATCTCCAATTCAAGGAGTGGAATTACTGAATCGAGCTACATTTGAATTATCGAACATATTTTCTGCCAAAATATTGACTTATACCTAACTTTTATACTGAATGTAATGATCCGTAATCAGAGTCACAATATCGTAAAAAAAATGCCTACTGAAGATCCCTCAAGCTGTGTTATTAAAAATTGTGAATCTAAAACAAATCCTAAATTGTGGTTACTTACAAAAATATAATCAGCCCACGATTCCCGTGCATAGTCCAACGCTTCCTGTCGCAAACTAATAACATGAGAAAATCGATCATTGGACCAATCAGCTGTTCCCCTCTCGTCATTGAATCCATGAGATTCTTCACTGAATTTTGCGTTGATGGAATGATAATGTTTACCTTCCTCGTTCAACCATTCAGTGAGAATGTCTATAGAGTTATCTACATTGTTATCACTTCGAATCCTGCAACAATGAATATAAACAATAATAAACCCAGACTCTTATTGACATAAGGGAAAAATAATAAATAACCGAAAGATAACTCAAATAAATATGGAAAAAAATGTATAACCCTCACCATAGACTTATCCTCTCCTTTGGATAATTTAAATTCCCAAAGAGGCTGAGAAAATATGGCAAAGTGTGAGCTTTATTTCTTACTAGGACAGCGACCAAAATTTCAGGCCGTTTGAAATTAGATTGACAAACGTCACATCCGGCCCACAGGATAATTAGAAAAAATATTGCACTCTGTAGAGTCCACATACTCAATTCGCTTCCCCACAGCTACAAAACCTCTCTAGAAGTGGTCCTCGTGGATTAAACAAGAGACCGGAAATTTGAATAAATTTCCAGATGATACTGATATATATTTATCTCGTAAGCATGAGGTCCCGAGAACCCTCCGACAGCTCTCGGCTTTGAAAATAACACTGGGCTGCAACAGTATAACATAACACATATAGCTGATCACATCACATGCAACAAAGTAAAACTTCCTTACCGACAACAGGTCATTCACAAAACAATTTTTCATTATTTTTTTTGTAAACAAATTATTTTGTCATTGCTATTTTTTTTTAATTCATCCATTGAACTTGACGGTGACATTCGCTGGTCAATCGACTTCATCAGCAAATTAGTTTCCTAGGCTGTAAAGTTTTAATGACTTTTTTTATTTCAATGCGAAAAAACAGTTGAGTGAATTGATTAGAAGCTGCAGACGCAGCAGATATATTACTCTCAATTGCAGAAGAACTACGAATTTTTGAGGAATATACGAGAGATTGTGTTTCACACACATACAAATTATATTAATGTAGTTATACACATTTAGAAATCTTGGAAACAGTAAAAGTGTCACGCTAAGAAGGAGACTGCCTCTCCTCTCTAATGAATAAACTCAATTGAGGGCAAGAAAAAATCCAAGACTGCGTACAAGTAATACCGACGTAGGACGTCATTCTGCTCATGCATTTGTGATGATCGCTATGAGCTCAATCAGTGGACGACATAACCTAAAAATACATGGAGTCTAGAAGCTCCAATAAGATTCTTTCACGGTGCAAGCTGATAAGATAAATTAATGAGTCACGGGTGTGTGTTGACATCCGCAATAGTCTCTGTGAGATTATACATATTTTTTTTTTAAACAACAAGTGGTTTCTCATATTCACTGGGAGAAGGAGGGAAACATCATCTGACTGTGATTCTTCAAGAAAAAATGGGAGCTTGTGTTTGAGGAAGATTTGGAGTGTTGTTGAGTAAATGTTCATGGGGAGATGACCGTATGCAAAAACACTAGATGAAAAACACAAGGAACGGCGATGGGCAACTGTTTGTGTAAAGACAGTGCTGATGAAGCTGAAGTTGATTGTGATAGGAATCATGTAGACGTGGAGACCACTGTTATACCTGAGAACCCTTGCCACGGGGCCAGTATTGGGGAGAGTGATGGATCACCCTGTTTTAAGTTTCCTACCTCATCAAATATTGATAAACTTGTGTGGGAAACACTTGGCGTCATTGGAGGACTCGTTGACAAGTAAGTATTACTTTACTTTACTTTTCAGATGATAATTGTCAATAAATAGTTCTCTGGAGGATATTTGTTAAATGCTTTGAAGATAATTTGGAAATACAGAAGCTCTGTTTCTTACTGTTTCCTTAGTGAACAAGAACCACCGCCGGCGATGCTCAAGCTTCATACGATAGCAGACAAAGAGGAAGGATGGATCCAAGTTGTAAGTTCGATGGTGAACGTCATTCCCATGCACAGTCCTCTGGGTCCCTCAGTCATAACTCTTCTGCTTGACGATTGCCCTTTGCCTTCGAAGGTAAGTCATCAATCCCCATCTTTGGCTAGAATAAATTCAATCAATTCAATTCAATTAAGAACAGCACTACATTCGCCAAAAGAATCTGGAAAAGACAGATCTGCATGGAACGAAACAAAAAATTTCAATAGAAGAAGCTTATGATTGTATTTATATTCCAGGATTCAGTCCTCAAACTATCACAAATGTTCCAACTCTCCCAGAAAAGGGGAAAGCTCCAAACGAGTGTGAGTCAGCAGAGAAACATTTGTGTAGTCCTAGGATGCATTGCAGACAAATTAGCAGGGCCCAGTAGCATTGCTGTACTGTCCAATGCAACACTCGATTACCTCGTTTCCAACCTCAGAGAAGATGCTGAGCCTTACGTTGTTCTGTATTCATTGATTGCACTGCAGAAATTTGCACAGACGAGTGAGAATAAATTAACAATACAGAAGAGACTTATGGCTGAGAAAGAACATCCGTTATTGATATTGGAGAAGTGGGCAAATGAGACTAACTATATTAAACGTCAAGTGGGATTTTCTGCACAATGGTGTTTGGATAATTTATGTAAGTATTCAATTGGTTTTATTTGCTTTCTATTAAGGGGAGAAATCCCATGAAACACCCAAAAATCAATCATTTATTTCTGTATTCAATTATATCGGAATTCCTTTTTTCTGTGAATTATTCGAAGGGTTTGGTCGTCTTTAGACATCTTAAAATTTTGGTTCTCTCAAACTGTACGCGCTAAGACAATTTTCGAAAGAGCATTTAAAGTCTACGCGACAATGAGCACAGTACAAAAAATTAAAATCGTTTTTTCACAGTTGTTTTTTTTTTATTTTTCCGCATCTTTAGTGCTTGTAAAAAAATATATCTTCGTTGGAGAGTGAAAGAATAAATTGGAAATGGTATTCCTGAGATAATTTGGCCTGTACTACTTACTTGTAGGCAGTTAAATTTGAAAAAATTGGTTACTCGTCGCAAAACTGGACCTTTTTTAGCAATCGGAAACATGAAAATTTTTTTAAATTGAGGTAGAAAACTGGGAAATGAACTTGCAGATATGATGAAAACAAATATTCCACTTGACAATGGATCTTTCTCATATTTACGTATCTAAGTTGTAAAATTCTGAATTACCCGCAAATTTAACAGACTTTTTTAATGAAATTTCCAGTTTTGATAGAAGGAAGAAAATATTCTCACGACACGGTGGACTTAAGTGGTATAAATGTGATGTTAAATACAAAGGATGTAAGCGAGTACCTGAAAATATCGCCGAATGGTCTTGAAGCACGCTGTGATGCATACTCTTTCGAAAGTGTTAGATGTACATTTCAAGTTGATAGCGGTGTTTGGTACTACGAGACTTTGATAATGACAACTGGTGTAATGCAAATTGGTTGGGCAACAAAAAACAGTACATTTTTGAATCATGAGGGCTATGGAATTGGTGACGATGCGTACTCATTATCCTGTGATGGCTGTCGTCGATTGATCTGGTATAATGCCAGAAGTGAAAAGTACAATGACCGAGCACCTTGGAAGGCCGGTGATGTTCTTGGGTGTTTGCTCGATTTAGATAAGTTAGAAATCATTTTCTCCATCAATGGCGTACCACTCAAACCATGTGAACAAGTTTTCAAAACCGCCAGGTAATTAATCATTTCTGTTAATTATCAATATATGATTGTTTTGCAATTAATCATATCAACTTCACTGAGACAAACAATTATTTTGCCAAGTATTATATTTACATAAGGGCGGTATCAATTTTTTTGAAAGCGTATTTCCCCTCGTCAAGTCGTTTCAAGACGATTTTAAAGAAGGAAATACAAAATTTTTGAAAATTTCGAGAAATACTTATTTTAATAATTATTGAGAGACTTTGCTCGAGGTGATAACCAACATAATCTGCAGAAGGAATTCACTTATCATGATTGAAATCTCGTGGGGATTATCTGGGCATGATTTTAATGAAGACAAATAAAATTGAAAGAATAAATACCTTTCCCAAGTAAATGAATCTTTGGTAAAAATATGTAGCTTTGCTCAGCATATCCTGAAATATTGGCAATTAATTGATCTATCATGTAATTTTCATCTTCAAGGTCTGGATTTTTTGCTGCGGCTAGCTTCATGTCATTTCAACATTGTCTTTTCAACTTCGGAAATATTCCTTTCAAGTTTCCACCAACTGATCGTCAATTTAAAAAATTCAATGATCATGCGACCCTCAATCCCGAGGATAAGGTCGTTCTACCTCGGCATATTTATCTTGACCAATTGCGGAAATTGAGTGTGAGGGAGGACTCTTGTACATTGTGCTACGATCAGAAAGCATCTGTGAGGCTGTTACCATGTGACCATAGGTAAAACTATTAAATATACTAGAGGAATAGTAAAATGTACTCTAAAAGAAAAACAAATTTAGAAGACCTCTTAAATTATTCTTCAATTATTAGTAATAAATTATTCTATACTTCTCTGAGAATTTATTCACTGATATTTACAATAAATGTCCTATGGTAATGTGGAACTGATGAATTTCTCATTAATCAGTGATTATTTAATTTTCAGGGGCTTTTGTCAAACATGTCCAATGCAGCTCATCGAGTGCCCAATGTGCAGAGCAACAATCGAGGAAGTAGCATTAGACACCGCGTGACTTTAGTCGTAACGACTAGTACTCAAAACTCAATTTAAATCAGTTAACATAAATAGAATGCAATTATTTTTTTAACCTATTACTGCATCGATTCTAATCATAAACGATACTCAAACGGAATTTAAATATATGAAGAAGCAGTATTTCTTGTTAAATTCAGGAATGAACCCAAACGATGTGAAAATTAAGGACTGAGCTTAAATATGCAATATGAACGATATTGTTCGCGGGACTGATAATGCATTGGGTAGCGGCGACAAAATTTTGAAACGAAATACAAAGAGTAATGCCAGCGAGAGATTCCGTGCATTTATTCTGATATATTCTGATCTACTAGATTATTGTTTTTTGAAACAATCGGAGAAATACATTCATTATTATATTGAGGGATGTCCAGGCGATGAAAAATCAATTTTACAATGTTGATTCAAAGAGATACCATTCTATCATGAAACAAATTATATGTACATATAATATGTGTATATAAAGATTATTAACGTTTTATTTGCTGTTCTATCCATCACTCTAAATTCCCACTGTCGTACTATCTCAAAAAGGACGTTATAGCGAGTGTTTCTTCTCGAATAACGAGAATATCGATATGTTGATGATACGATACGCCAGGCAACATTGAAGAGGGATCCCTTAATGTTATCTCCGCAAATTATAAGACATTGATGAGGGCTAACTCAAAGAAAAAAAAACTATGATAATAATGTTCAAACTACTGGAGGTTTGGGGCCTCCCGAAACGATTGGAAATATTTTTTCAACACGTCAACAATCCGCGGAGTGCAAAATCCATTCTATAATTCGGAGAGGGGACTTCGCTTTGAAAAATTTCTCGAAAACTAGAGGAGTTTATTGTTCAATTCCAACGGCATCAGATTCCTGCATAAATTTCCTATAGTTTAAGGTATTTTCAAGCCCCCGAAAATGGATTTTATATTTTTTAAGGCATTTGAAACTGACGAGAAACACGTAGCTTGATGATTGGCATTTTTCTCGGCTCCTATTGCGTGTAGATAAAAAGGAGATAACTCTTGAACACCGAGAGAAGCCATATTAAATTGACAAAAACAAAAAAGGGACGATAAAAATCATAATGATGATGGAAATACTCATTGCCGAGCGTCCTTCATTATGCTAGTGTCTTTTATTTAGACTCACAATATTTTTACGATGTTTTAAAATTTCGCCAAGGATAATCCGTCGCAGCTAAATGAGAATGAGGCCGAAGATTTGTGAATTTTTGGCGAAATTGTCGCAAGATGTCAGGACAGTTTGTTACAAGATGGCGGGTGAGTGAAGTGTTCCGTGGACGGGACGAGGGCTTGCGTAAAACACGAGGGATTTTTTTCATTTTAACCTGTCGTGTTTGTGGGTTTCAGATATACCTTATCTACAGAATGCTGATGTCGAGGACATGGATGATGGTGAGTTGCTAAAAATATAATATTATTTGTGATGGGGAGGAAAACAATGCATTGGCAGAGGAAAAATTTGTTACACTGGTTTTACAGTTGGTGTCATATACCCACTGCTCTGTTTTTTTTTCTTTTATCGTTAGTAATCTGGTTTCATTGAACTACATATCCTCTAAATGAAAGTTATCACTGTCGGACAAGTGTGTTTTCCTTCGCGTGCTAGCGTGGCCCCTGTCGCGCTCTACAACCGCGACCTACCATTCGTTTTTTTCATTATAGGTTATGTCGCATCAACCGACTTCCGCCCAAAACGCAAGCCATTCTCCCCCTCTACTTTTTTTCCACCACTTTTTATGGTCTACCAAACGCCTTCCACATATATAATCGTGGAGATTGTTTCGAAGGGTATAAAGAGACTTTTTGTAT
This sequence comes from Psyttalia lounsburyi, assembly GCA_030522865.1. Classification (NCBI taxonomy): domain Eukaryota; kingdom Metazoa; phylum Arthropoda; class Insecta; order Hymenoptera; family Braconidae; genus Psyttalia; species Psyttalia lounsburyi. The sequence goes on from JAPYZN010000643.1 coordinate 18,873, forward strand.
GGATCTTTGGGCATATTGCATGGCCTTTTTTTTTGCCAAGTTTTTAGCTTTTCTCATTTTGGAGAAGGCAATTTTTTGCCAGTGGGCGCCACCCTCGTGTTTACGTCCTTTAGAGTGGAAAAGAAATTAAAAGAAAGGACAGGAAGAAGAGGGGAAAAAAATGTTAACTGGGAGGCATTGGCCAAGACGGAATTCCTGACCTTTAATGTTTGGTTTTACTGACGCAAATTTTGGGCTGGAGGGGAAAACAGTAAGAAAATTATCTCAACTTCATTACTGGAGTATTCAAACTTTATTCCCTTGAAATCGTTATAAATATTGCTGCATTCATGACTAAATTATTTGCACTCTACAGTACAACTCGATTCAATAACGAAAGTCAAATGAAATTCTTTGATAATTAGCTCTAATAATGGAGGCGGGGGGACTACTTCAATCTGTAAATTTAACGGTCAATAACGCATCCTCAACCGATCCAGTTAGTAGCGTCATCTTTCTATCCGCCGGAGTACTCGAAAAAAAGTCGTTGAAGATTGACGGAAAAATAATAAGAGCAAAAAAGTAAACTTGCTATACCGTACATCTATCCGACGTACTGATCTCCAGACTTCTCTATTCTACTACACAATAGTCTATGCTCTATTCTAGGATGCCATCTGCCGGTTGACGCTCTCCAATAATGTGTGTATCACGAGTTGGCATATTTAATTGATACAAGACCCAGCATACCCAGTAATTACAATTGAAATGGAGAGTTAGAGCTTCGCATTTGACGTAATTTTTGTCCTCCAAGTATCATCACCGATTTCCACCATCCACATCAGCTTTCAGTGTCCCCATGAAACCTCGTCTCTGGTATTTCCATGCCGAGCGTGAAAAAAAAACCTCGCGTGTCAAATCCAAACTGAATGAATTTTTTCGTGAGTAATGGAAGATTCATGTTACGTTACCAACCTTCACTCATGACGTGGAATCACGTGACATACGCAAATGTCTCAACTTACTGATGTGCGCTTCCTTCCGGGTATTTATTATCATTTCTTTGACTGGAGCTGGTGATTCACGGGGGCGATACTTGATGAAAAATCTCGCGATGGCTATTCTCAGAATGAATTCTCCGTCGTGTCACACAAAATTTACATGATTTTTTTCCCACCGGCATTTCCATAATTCAAGAGAGATAAGGCCCGCTATTTCACCAGATATTCAGCGGTCGTCCACCCTCCGATTCCTAAACGATAATCGATTGAGTCCTCATCACCGGTCAAGGTTGTTACATGGTTCTTACATGGTCAACAGCTCGTAGTCTTCTCATTCCTCCCTGGCTGTATCAAATCACGATAGAAAATTCTAAAGTGGTTTGTCTCGGTTTCCCCTGAATTTTCTCATCGCATTTCTGTTTACTGTTGTTCTTCCTTCTCTCTTCGGGAAGGTCAGCCAAGTATCAAACTGGTACAGCTCACCGCCGTATTACTCGTTTTTTCAATATTTTATTTTAAAATTCATTCTCATCGCAATTTTATCCTTGCACAACAGAAACTCGAATCTTTTTGCATTGTGGTAACGGTCTCTCTCTTTTTTTTTTTCATATATTTATTTCCTCGTTTTTATTTCGCCCCGAAGAGAGTTCCTTGCCCTTTCCGGATTTCTTTTCAATTCGTCGGTCTGTTTTTGATAGAAGGCCCACCGTCCGTCTAGACTGTACGACGACGTGGGGCTGCTCGATGCTTTTATAATCGCAACGAAATGCACCCCTCTGCCAAAGTACCGGTTCCTTCTTTTATTTATTTCGCCCATTTTTTTTTTTTTCTTTTTCACCAACTACATTCTATTTTCATTTATTTACTTCACCCCGTTTTCCCCCGTTTTTTTCTGCGGTTGTTTCAAAACTTGTTAAAAATATTATACATATTATACATACATTCCGGCGAAGACATCCCCCTAGACAATCGACGATACATTGAAAAAGAGGAGGGAGGAAAAAAAAACAGGAAGAATTAGTTTCACAGTAGAAATTGTTGCGGCTCACCCCAAGTGCCCGGTAGGTGGCGCCGCCTAGTGGTATGCAAATAGGAGGCTTCTCGATTATTACAGACATTCCTTGGATGCCATGCCCGCTTGGTCCATGCCACTGCTATTGCCAACGCTACCCGAGCCTACGCTGCACCGTACATCTTCCCAAATCCTCTCCGGCCCCCCGGGCCTCCTCACGTCCACATCACCTTGTTGCTTTTCGAGCTTCTTCAACTTCCCTCCTCCCTTGGTTTTCTCCATTTTTATTTATTCGTCGGTATATCTCACTCGCTCTCGCGCCCCCCCCCCTGCCGTTTCGCTGTGTTTGTGTGACCGTGCACAGGCACTGGTGCTCGTTAGAGTTTACAGACCCGAGAGTAGACTCGAAGATGCCAACCACCGCGGCATCCGCCGTTGAATTATAAAGCTGTAATAATGACTGATGCATATTACCTCCTTCCCTTATTTTTATTTCTTTTTTAATGGAGAAAAAAAAATGAGGGTTGAGGTTTAGCACTCGTAGTACGACCCTTTTTCTTCAATGAAAATCCAGGAGACGAGCGACTCACACGAGCTCTCAGCTTTTTTTTTTTTATATATAAAATGGATCGATCTCAGCGACGGATTCACGTTCCTCAAGAAACGGTTGCTCTGCACTACTCGAGTACTTCCCATTTTACTGGAGTTTTGAGAGTGGCTCTCAAAATACGTCTAAAGAGTTACTTTTTCCCATTTTACGCCATAAATTTTCGATAGAAGGTTGCCTGTCATCTTAGAGTGTGAATTATACAATCGATTGAGTCCATAAATTTAGGGTTCTTCATTTAAAAATGACAATAGTATATTTCGTAACAAGTGGAAAAAAAATGGTTTTTGGTGAGTGGGAGGTTTATATCACGAGCCGAAGGCGAGGGATATCATTCCACGAGTCAAAAACCGCTTTTTTCACGAGTTACGAACATAATTTTTCATCTCAATGTGTCGAAAAAGTACTTGGCCGTACTACTTCTAGAGTTTTCTCGTACGGGAATTGGTATTACATACTTGCCAAACTCGAAAACTCTAAAATCACTACGGCAAAATATGATGCCGGATGGGTGTTATGGGGTTTTTTGCTCGCGTGGTTGGCCACCTCGCCCTCGGCTCGGTTTGCCAAACACCACGCGAGCAAAAAACCCCGTAAAGCGAAGCTTTACGCACGAGTTTCACTTTACGCACGATCTCTGACTTTTACGCACACTGTGCGGAAAAGTACCACTACGCACGAAAAACGGCACCGAAAAGTGAACTTTTTGGGCAGGTATTGCAAAAAAGTACTTTTCCGACACATCGTGATAAAAATAACAATTTCATGTGATCAGAGAATTCAATTAATGTTCACCTGAAGATGTTAGAGAATTTTGCTGAACCTTCCGAGTGAACACTCTGGTTCCTTCCATTGGCGCAAATGAGCCAGAGAGAAGATAAAAATACTAGTGAGATGGTAAGCGAAAGAATGCCAAGGTGAGAATGAAAATTATACTAATGACATGGTGCAATTAAAAATGTTACATTCAATGACGAGCAATTCATCTATCTCGAGTTTTTCAATGGCAACCATTGGAGTGTTATTTATACGATTTTCTTTCAAGTACAGGTATGGTACTAGCGAGTTTTTACCCGGTAAACAATAACTTTTACTCTGAAGTGCGTAGATGGCAATTCTACGTCAGAAAAGGTATGACGTCTTGGCGAAGTGCGAGGACGCAGAATGTGGGAAAATTGTATTTTCTTCTTGCTGTGGAGTTTTTCATCCTCCTCATGCACTTGAATGCCGTTACTATCAGTCCATTAGTAATAGTGGTGATGGAAGAAGAGAGATTTTTCACTGACCCCCTCGGATTTTCTATGGCGAAGGGTCACTAAAACCCTCGGATTCAAGCCTCACCTACGCAGAGAAGTGGCGCTTTACGGATTCAATCGCAAAAGCTCGCGCATTAAATTTCCACTTTATTTTTTTCCTTCTGAGGGAAAAATAAATCTGCAACATCCTGAAATCATTCATTCAGTGAGGTTCATGAATGCATTGAAAAAGCGATACAAGTCCATGAGTAAATAAAAATGTAAATAAGAAAAACAAAGAATAAATAAAGGAGTACAAGACTGATATCTCCGGGCGACGACTCTAGATAAGGGACCAACAGAAATGTCGTAATTCCCTCAGGAATCTCACTTTCTTCTTATTTTTCATTCTCTCGTATTTGTTTTTTCATCTTTTGCCCTTTTTTTCTTCTTGGCTTTCTCACTCGCAGGCGATTAGAGTCGTTGGCGGACGCGCCTGAAAGCGTGGGAAACCGGATTCCCTATGAATCTCAATCCTCCAAAAATAAAAGAAACACCATTTGTTTGTTTATTTAGGTATATGTAATTCATTCGTATGAAATTTACAATACAAAAATAACTCGTTTTTCATGGTAAAAATATCCAATGATATTATTTTACAGCACTCAATTTAGATGGAATTAGTCCCAGGGCCTCAGCGCCCCTCGACCACAATAAAACTCCATGGCTTTGCCCTTACATTCCTGGACAGTGTGTTGCACGCTATTTTAAGACAGCAAACCTTCTCAATGAACATCAGAAAATTATTCTCATTATATACCTCCGTCATAATCGTCAGTAATCCACATTTACACGAGACCACGTCTCGCTCTATTCGTTAGAATTTCTCCTCTGAATTAATGTCAATCATGTATGCCAACTGACGAATGGATTCTTTTTTTTTCATTCACAGAAATAAATATTACGATAGCGTATACGACGTAGTGTTAAGTTGTGAGTTTATCCGAGTACGCTCGGTCCTTCCGCTCCAATTTTATTTAAAAAAAAAAAAGCCTACTACAGTAGTGAAACCATTAATGAGTAGATGAAAAGATCTTGTGAATAAAAAATATTCCCCTCCGCTGGGAGCCGTACGGAATAACAAAAAGTTTTTGTTGGTAAAAAGTAAGACTGTATTTTCGTCACATATCGATCCAGCTCTACTTCCGCATTCTGGCCGAATACACAGCCCATGCGTTACAGTATCAGTTTATTTCCTCCTCTCCCCATGTACCTATGTAAACATATATATATATATATTTGTTTAGTGTTTTTTTTTTCGTTCGTAAAGTCGAGAATTGCGTGTCAGGAATTTCTTTATATAAATTTTTTCGTAGACTCTGGGTTGTACCGTCAAAATGCACGCGAGATTCCGCCCAAACGTTGGCGGGGTTGAGGTGACTAACTACGCACCATTCAATTCATTCGTATCAACCCTCCCCTCCACGTATTATTTTTTACTCACATTTTTTTTTTATCGTGTTAACCTCCCTCTTACCCCGACCGACGTGATCACGCCAAGTTTAATCTTAGCGTAAAGTCAACGCGGCACGCCTGCATACGATGTAATCAATGAATGACCACGTAGTGGTGCAACGACCGGATTCCACACGTGTGACTACGTCTCTATTCTTCCCCCCCTCGAAAAATGAAAAATTGACATTACGTAAATCATTGAGGTGCAGTCTACACTGTTGGATAGTTTTTTTCAAAATTAACCGAGCTTCATTTGAATTTTCAATGTTGACAATTTGAAGTCAAGACAAGGCCAAATTACTCATGGAATCTTTTATTCAACTCGGAAATTCAATATAATTGAATTTTTACGGTACGTCAGTGGTAAAATTTCAATGACATCTAAAATTATTAAACATGTAGTCAAAATTAAACATCCCCTCCAACTGATCTTTCGTCGATTCGCAAAATCAAATTGAAATTTGCCGGAATTCCCAAAATATTCTGCAATTTTCATTATCTGGTGAAGCTAAAAATTGCGGTTTTATCGGTTACCCCAGACTTCACCAGATTTCTCCGCCAATTTGTTGATACTTTTTCCAAAACTTTAAATTGCGTGCAATTGCTGAGCCACTCCATAAAAACAGTATATTCTCTAAAATTCCATTAGTAATTCTGTAACAATTTAATCCTGTTAGTTTCAATTTCGCGCAAATTCCTAACGTCTCCGACAGTCAAATACTCATGACACAGGATTTAATATTCACACCACAAGTGCACGTAGTTGAATATGCAATATCAGATAGATCACGTAATGATGTAAGATGAATCAATGAATGACTCGGTAGTGATTGTTTTTATTTTTATTTCTGAGTAGTAGCCAACATAAACGCATTCTTTTTCCATTCGCTTACGCCTACATCCTCTCTCACTGCCCCCCGCCACCACCCGGCCCCCCCCACCTGCCTTGATGTATGGAACCAATTCGAATATTGGCGTGGTCTGGCATGGTCGACGCACGTTTATCGATCGTCGGGGCGTCACCACATTCTGTGTATTAGTACAACAGCCAACATTGAGAGGCACACAGTGGCGCCCCCCCCCTCCTGTCGTCACAATCCAGGACTTTGACACTCGAGCGTCTGTTACTCTTCCTTTATTTCTCCCCCCCCTCCCACCTGCATTGACACTGTCGTGGGGCTGCTTTCTGTGTCTCCTCGGTGAATATTTTGTTTTCTCACTTGAGACCAAGTAATACTGTCGTAATAGATACACAACATCGATAGGTCTTTACTCATTTTACCGGCACTAAACCGTATGGCGAGTGAAGCACTACGAGCCGACAGAAATAATACTGGTAAAATGGCAAGGGGGGGCGCCAGGCGACTTACACCGAGTCATGCCGACCAATCGCCACTGTTGGCTCGAGCGCCGGTCTACCCGGCGTGTTTCATCAAAACTAAACGTATGAGGTTTCGCTTACGCTCCCGTCTCCTCAACCGTCTTTATATCTTTCAATCGTTGAGATCGTAAATAGCCTGTGAAAAAGAATGTTTATATCATGTTGGTGGGGCTGCATTGTGGAATCAATATTGTTCGGTGACTGAGGGCTTTTCGTTTATGAATAAACAAAGGGCAATCTACCGCCTCTGAGGAACCGAGGGACTCGGGGAAGTTTCACTATTGTTGAGATTTTTATGGTTTTTTTTGGGTGAAGATTGTTTGCTTCGGGGACTTCAGGAAGTCAGTGAGTGTCAGTGAACATTTTTCGGTGGTGAGTTTTTTCTGTTTTTTCTTTCTTTTTTTTTTTCTTCAGTGGGTATATTGTGGATTTTTGGGGATTGACGATCGGCTGATTGGGGGTTTTGGAGGTTGGCGAAGAACGATGGTTATTTGCTGTTAGAAAAAATGAGGGTAATTGGTTGGGAAAATGATGACGACCGAATCAAGCATGGCCGTCGAAGGAGCTGGGCCACGGTGGATATAGTTTGTCAACGTCATTTCAGGGAAAAAATGGGGAATTGTTGGGTAAATTGTGATCAACGAAATTTAATGAAACCAAGATGCATCTTGAGATTGAGCAGTCGACAGTGGAGGTGGGGGTTTTGATAATTGTGATGATGCAGGTGTACGCCTTGGTGGAGAAATTACTGTAATTTTTATTCGTGGATTTTAATGAGAAATGCTGATCAAAAGATACGGAAAATTCGTGGAAATTCTCCCCCAACTCAGGTCAATAAAGAGGCTCGTTTGAAGGACGACAAAGGTCTCTACTTCGTCGACCACGCATGGCCGATTCGGGGAAGGACCTCGCTTATATTACGGTGCAAAGACCTCCTGAACGCTATTCCAATGATTATTACCAGTGACATTTATGAGAACAGTGCAATGAAATATCTATCTTAGCGCCAATTAGAAATCAGTGATTTGTTAATTGATTAAAAGTACAATGTGCGATATTTCACAAGTTGTTGCAATCAATTTGGCCATATAGGAATTGTGCTACCACCAATCATGACCGACCAATCATGTGGATACCTGAAGAAATTTGTTGTTTTGTCAGCGTCAAAAAGGTGGGCTCACTGCTTTCGACATATAATAAATAATATTCAATGTTTAATTCCGATAAATTCAATTATAATGTTAAACAATTGTGTTCACTTGTACGGAGCTTCTATGTCCGGGGCGGGAGGGAGGGGGGGATGGTAGTCTTGAGGATACGCAATTGCGTGTCTTCTTCGCAAGAAACGAAGGTGAGGTTAGAAGAACGGGTTACACCCCTTATATACTTCCTTTCGCCTGAATCGTCTATATGTAGAGAGCCGAGGGTCCATAATGGTTTGTTATTGATCTAACTCTGCGCCTTCCTTACACTTTTCTTCCTTTGTCGTCCTCTCCACTGGCTTCTCCTCGACTGCTCCATCCTCAAGTCCTCCCCAAGGTTGCTCTGCAGTAGACAACAGCTAGAATTAAATCCTTAAAATCAAATAAACAATTTGATCAAGTGCAGAAAATGGCTTAGAGAGCTATCTCTATTTTTGCTCTCATGTTCCTAATGAGAAGTAATGTCAATTGTGAGAATTTCCCTTGGTCACAGTGACATTATCCAAGAGCTCAGGCCATCTCTTCCCATCCATTCCAAAGAGTATTGTCGTAAGAGACAACTGACAGAAAGAGAAACAATTTGAATTGAAACGATTTCTCTGCAGGTACAGGTCAGAGATGATTCAAACAAAAATCTTATCCGTCTCAAAATAATCTCTAAAATGATATGAATGATTTTGCGTCGTCCAATGGTCCTTTGAATATTTTTTTTGCTCGAATCGCTGGTGGCCAGTAGCCATCAGGAAAGCTCCCGTCAAATTCTTTCTCTCGGTGTGCTCTTCTACCAAAAAGCTAATCCCAAAATTTTAGAAATCAGTGAAATCACTCACAAGCTGAACTCTCCGATTCACCAAATACTAACGAAAAAAATTACATTTTTTTCTGAATCTCGTGACACAACGACCTTGGGAGTGCCACGTGCCCCACTACCTCATTCCATTTTCCGCGAATCGATTCTCGACGACCCATTGAAATTTGATACGCGACTAACCTCTCCATATTTTCACGTTAGCTATTCATATTTCCATAATTGACAATATTTTTGATAAATACAATGTCTGTTCCATTGATATCTACAACTGAAATACCCAATCCACTGAGCATTTCCATATACCGAGCGTTTACTTCCCACACGTTCATCAAGTTTTAATCAACCCACCAATGTCTGTTTGACGTCAAATGAAATTGGAAACGTCATCGAACCCATTTCGTATTCGACACTCGATCGATGATTATTTGCAAGCGTTGCCGGGTAAACGAATATCCTCAAGCGGTAATCATTAAACCGATTTGCTGCTGAACAGAGATGAAAATCGTGCCGAAGAGGGGATGGGAATGTGCCTTGAACCGCAGACAATATTTAAGATTGAGGATGGAGAAATGGGGTTACACATATACATGTGACAAAACATGACCCTGAATTCGAGTATTACGGGGGTTGTGAGATGCAGGTGGTAAAAAGGGAGTTGAATTGAGAAAATAGAGAGTGGGCAAAAAGAGAGGAAGAAATTTGGCCGAGTGTTATCCCATTGCCCACGTATTCCTTCAATGTGTATATACAGAAATTCAAAGGGGTGGGGGTAGGGAGGAGAATAGAAAGGGGATGAGATGAAGGAAGACAGAAAACGAGACTACAGTTGCCGCGGGATCAATACTCCCGCGTCTTGCGATCATTCATCTTGCCACGCCCCTCTGCTCTTTCCACTTTCGCTGGATGGCCCGTCGTACCTACTATACCTAATTCTACCCTTGTGGCCTCCCTGCTTTTACTTTACTACCGTCCTACTCATATTTCTCATCCCCCTTCTTCACCTTCATCTATAGTTTCGTCTGCATATTAGATTCCCCAAAATTGCTCGTAAATGAATGAATGAAGGGTTGAATAAAAAATGTAAATGTAAATGTGTGAGGAGAGAAATTAGATAAAGTGGAGAGGTTTATGTGGCATCTTTTTTTTTTTTTTTTTATCTGCTAGGAGATTGTACAATTGTTAGAGCCATCATTTTCCCCCAGTGTGTCCATTTCCCTCCTATGAAATGCCTTCGACAAGCTCAATCGAAAGCTTTGTGTCCTAAAATGAGATCTGGCGGTTTATCCGATTCTCGTCTTCGATAAAAATCACTACAGAATATCAGACAGGCAATATTACTGATATATAACTCAACTTCTGTGCTGCATGAATCTCTCGAGAAATACTTGGACATTTTCTTTATGTATTTCCTGTTTTTCTGGCATTTAGAAATCACTCCAGATATTCAATACTCCATCAGATGTGAATATCAGAGGGACAATGAGAGCGATAGTGGAGGCAACGGAGACGACGAGGGCGGAGGAGATGCTCTTCATCCCATGGCCAAGCTCCAGCGGTATGCTGTATGCGAAAGGGTCTACAATAGGTGAGTCGATATCTCCTTGAATACTATTCTACTGAAGCTCTATGAAAGATAGAAGAGGTAATCATAAATCAAAACTTAAGTTTAGTCAAAGTAGTTGTATTCCAACTGACAAAACTCGTACTTGCCCCGCGCAGACAGGAAATGTAGACAGTCGAGTTGAGTGTATTGAGGATGTAGATTATAGTGTAGAAGACTCGAAAAGCTTTAGCCAAATATACGCGGTGTGTCAGCGTCGCGGCATCCCTTCTCATTCTTCTTCTCTCCTCTTTGTCTTAGTCTGCTATACTTTCCTTGAGACTGAGATTCGCGACGCCTTTGGGCGCCTCTAGTGGAGCGCATGGGGTCAACGTCATCCAGACTGGAGTAGGTACCACGACCCCTACGCTCTTGAGGCCCAAATAAACATCAATTCTAGATCGTATAACCGCGACTAAATTTCCTAATTCCTTTTTGGGGTGAATTTCTTCAACTCGATGGACATTGTTGAGAAAATAAGACTGTTCTGATTATCAACTTGACGCGGTGACCTCATTTTACTTGAGATTTTTTTTTTCATTGTACTACTCGCGAAAATTTTTCACCCAGGTTTTTTTGAAGTTGAGAGAGCAATCGGGATTCTATACACGAGCGATTGATTAGAGATGAGGGATACTGAGTTGAATATTTTGGAGAGGTTCGACAAAGCTGAATATGATGAAAAAACAAACCATTTTGGTCGGGTTTTACGGCAACGGAATTTTTAAGCCAAATATTAAACACAGGGTACTTACTCTTCGTTTAATTCCCTCAAGTTCTTTACGGACTCTAAAATGTTTTCGATGTGATATTCATGAGGATGGTTTTATGCGACTTCAGAACATTTTCAATATGTAGAGTTGGAGATATTTTTATCAATAATTTGGTGAGCTGTAAAAATTATGAAACTGTGAACAATGTGAGCAGTAAAAATTAGTGTCCACAAAATCATCGAAAATTATCATTTTCATTCGCTAATATTTGAATTTTTAAGCATCATGAACCCCTCTCAAGGGATATTTAATGCCATTTTACTGTTACAACGGAGGTATCAACATTAAAAAATGATGTGTTTTTTAAAAGTTGCGGCTTAAAAATTCCCTGTGTCGTAACAATAGTTAATGTGCATGAAGTTTTTATTTTATTCTCCAATAAACCGCTGTTCATTGATGCCTATAAATTTCTTTATTAACTGAAACAATAACTCCAATTGTATTTCCTTACAATACATTTTGAAAACTATGAAAGCGGCTAAAATGTGATATAGTTAACGAAATCTAAACGGGCATAGGTACATTCATCTTACTGGAGGTTATTTTTGATTTTGTTTTCAATTTTTTTTGAGGTTTCTCACTAATTTATGGTCAGATTGATGCGTTAAATCGTTCTTCAGGTCTGTTCTCAAGTTTTATGAATCTTTATGAGACAAGTGAAAAAAAGTGCCCTTTTTTCCCTATTGCCGATCGAAGCGTGACAAAATGTGTCCTTTTTCTAAATCCTGTCGTAAAATATTGTTCGATACACATGAAAAAAGCAGTTTTCAACTCGTGCGATTACAACCCTCGCTTTTGGGTCGGGTATTACCCCTCACACTCCTTAAAATTTACTTTTTCATCACGCTGTGTCGGAAAAGTACTTTTTCGACACATTGAGATGAAAAAAATTGTTCGTAACTCGTGAAAAAAGTGGTTTTTGATTCGTGGGATTATATCACGAGCCGAAGGCGAGTTTCGTGATATAAACCTCCCACTCGCCAAAAACCATTTTTTTTTACTTGTTACGAAATATACTATTTTTAACTTGTATCGAAATAGTATATTTTGTAACAAGTGAAAAAAAATGGTTTTTGGCGATTGAGAGGTTTATGTCACGAGCCGAAGGCGAGTGATATAAACCCACGAGTTAAAAACCACTTTTTTCACGAGTCACGAACATAATTTTTCACCTCAATGTGTCGAAATAGTACATTATGTCACAAGGCGACGAAAGTATTATCTAACGAATGCGGCTTTATAATCCGAGCCGAAGGCGAGGATTATAATCACATGAGTCAGATAATACTTTTATCACCGGGTGACGTATAATATTTTTCGTCTCTGGCCCCAAAAACCGCGATCTAACCGAACGGAGTGAGGTTAGAATCGCGGTTTTTCGGGCGCCAGGGACGAAAAAGTACTTTTCCGACACAGCGTGATGAAAAATATTATCATACAGCCGTAGAGATAATCTCAAAAAAAGGACTCCCAGTAATGATATTCAGTAAGTCTATAAACAACTACACAAAGGAACAATTTAATATTTTTACCCATCAATCCGACCATTAATCAATGAAAAATCGAAGGAAAAAAATTAAACGATTGGAATAGGTGGCTAACACTCTTAAATGTCGATGTGCAAACAGTTGGTTGGTTTAGAAAACCAACCAAATCGTTGAGTTGACGCAAGCCCAAATTTTGCTGCTTGCGATACAGGGAAGTAGTGGATTTGGATAATATTTTTGGAGACCAGTACCAACCACCTACAGTTGTGGCATGAAACAGACAACATTAGTGTATTTTTGTACATGTAGATGGACTTTACTCGGTAACTTGTGTATCTTGTGGCGGTTGCCCGCTTTCACAGTATCCGTTTTCGCACGGACCGATCCAGTAATAGTTCAGGCTGTCTGCGTGCCGTCTGGTTCGGTCTTCGACACCAAATTTTTACACTCATACGTGTCTATTCGGAATTGCCTGCTGCGATTGGGTTAGAATGAGAATGTATTAGTTGGCGGTCAGACTTTATTGTTGGCGGCGTTGCTGATGAATTTTTCACTATCAAGAGGCTCATTATTAGTGACACAGATGCCAATCATCTTCTTGTTATGGAATGACGCTGCAGTTATTGGGAGTTGGCGTCATAATACCGGCACGTGTTTGCTTGATCCATAAATGTGGGACAACTAGGTATGAGAGACGTTATTGATAAAATTTATATGGATCAAATGGTGGGTGTATTTATTTGGTGAAAGCCATTTTATAAATTTTACAATGATATTGCCCTCGCGTGCCATTGGAATTTAAACGCGCATTCTCCGCATCGGTACTGGGAAAATTGAGGTAACAAATATTTTAGGAGTTTTATATGCTCATTTATGAGGGGATAACAACGTCAGAAGTTGTCATCACTGTGTCGATAAATTTTATGATACACATTTTGCAAGGTGAAAATTGTTCGTCTTATAAATGTACAATTGCAGTAAATGGTATTTTTGTATTTTTATGGAAAAAAAAACACGGTCAACATTGATGGCGGATAACAAAAAATTTATGGAGATATATAAATTATTCTCCAAAGATCATCGCTCGATCTAATTAAATGATTCATCTATTTTGCCAAAAAAAGGTGGACAGGAAAGGTAAGGGAGCCGGCTGTCAGTTTTTCTCCCCAATCTCCCCGTTGTTATTTTTTTCTTTTCTCTTTTTTTCAATCCAATTTTTCATCTCTCTGATTCTGTCTTCGTTCAACAATCTCGACCAGCCATCGAAAGTTTTGGGCTGATTTTTGAACTGACGCGCGTTCCTCCGGGGTAGTAATCCTACGTTGTATGCATTTATGGCCCTCTTCGGTTAGGATACAGGAACGTACATGTTGGCTCTGATGGGCAGGTGTGTATGGGCTCACCATACCTACAATGTGAGCAAGAAGAAGAGTATATGCATTTGGCTGATGCCAATGAGGACAGAATACGAGGGGGGGGGGGGGGGGGGGGGGGGGGGGGGGGGAGAGGGGGGGGCGGGGGGTGCCGCCGTCAAACATCCGGAGGCCAGGTGTAGACTTTATCCATTTTACCGGTGGCGTACCTATGCTCTGTCTGTATGTATCTCTCTATACATGTGCGGAGTTCCCCTTCCAAATGAGCTTGGGTTTTTCGAGTACCTCGTTTACTCTCACTCCATACGATTTCGATGCACACGGGTGGCACACCGCGATTTTCAAAGGTTGCTGACACCAGGGCGCACAGAAGGTTTCGCATTAAATTTTTTTTCTCTCTCCCTCTCTCTCTTGCTTTGTTTTCAATCGATGAAATCCAATAACAGAAATGATGAGAGGAAAAAGCAAATCGAGAGTAGAATCGGTACAAAAATTTGCCGTAGAATATATATGAAAATAGGAGAGATACAATCGTATATTGAATTCAAATGATGAGTTTTCAATGGATTTTGCAGATGTCATTTCAAATGTAATTTGAAAAATCCTTGGCATTGATAATCTTCATCATTTTGTGAAAAATACGACCTCGGATTACCGTGTTACTGGATTTTATTAATTTTTTCAATTGATGTTTTCAATTATAAAAATAATGGTAATGAAGAATTCAAGTGAATGAAGGAAAACTTGTCGTTTATAAAGAGGCTTTTCGATATTTGGCAATAACTCCTTCACCGCATTTTAAAATCCATAGGGGGAATAAATTGGTAATTGCACTGCTCACATATAGAGAGTTACGCTGTGGACCAAAATTTTCAGACTTCAATACCAGAATATCGGAGCACAAATTACCCCATCAATGAAAATCAATAAATCCCCCTTACATTCATTAACCGAGTATTCGATAATTCATTAATTTCAGTGAAGAATCATGTAGACGCTCCCGCTAAAGTACTCCCCGTCTCTGTCCTTGACAGCCACCCCGTTCCTCCACAGTTATTTAATTATTTAAAACGCCAAGGTTGCCCCCAATCTCTCTCCATTCCACCATTGGACACCTCTCTGACCTTTCCCCTCCTCTCTCCCTGTGTCATATCCAATGACCTCCTTTCTACTTTTTCCCCATTTTATTATTTCTCAAGTTTATCATCCTTTCCACCCGTTCTTTGAATTGGCGAGAGAGTCTGGAGGGCGGAAAAAAAAAAAAGACGTTAACGTGGAGTTATCGTGTTACGGGTTTGGGTCTCGTATTAAGCGGTAACCGAATATATCTCTGTCCAATAGCCGTCAAACGGCTCGACAACCATCGAATTTGTCCGGTCAGCTGTATTCACGCTTGCGGCCCGCCAAAATATCCCCGGGGCTCTCAACTTTTTTTTCCCCCTGCCGAAAAATCTACGTCCAGAACTACAAAGTTCGTTGTAAAATGGAACTACAAAAGTTGTGTTAAAAATTGTAAAATAATGATTAACCGATTATTTTTATCAAGTCAAATTGTCAATTTCGGTCATTAGGCACCTGAAACATGAATTGTTGGAGCGAAATGATCTGTCTATCCAAAAAAAAAAAACCCCCCCATCGTATCCTTTAGAACCGAAGCCCTCTGATTACTGCCTTTGACGTTCCAGTCGAACCCCAGCCAGTGCGAGTATTTGACCAGCTGTCGCATCCTTTGCCCCGAACTTTATCCTCAGTTTCCGGCGTTTCCCGGAAAATTTGGCGTGCCTCATGTTTTTCTTTTCTACTTTTTTTTTTTTATTCCCTTCGCTTATTTCTCTCCTCTCACCCTCCGACTCACAACCCCCTCAACCCCTCTCCTCGTCTCTTTCACGTGTACCCCCTCACATTAATTCAGTCTAAACGACTCCTCCAGCCGACAACTTAATCCTTTACAATTAAATAAATCCCAACATATATCCCGGGATTTATACGAAATTTATTTAGCCGTGGCATGATGAAAATACCCGTACTATCATCAAGTATGAAATCTTGAGCCCTGCATTATTCAGGGCATGTAAGATTGCTCGGTAAAAATTTAAATAACTCAAAGACACTGTCTTATAGCTTGTTATAGCCTGAGTTTATAATACCAGTGAGTCTCTGTAAAACTTCTTGCATCTCTTCTAAGTTAACTGCAACCATAGGAGAAGGGTCTTGAAACGGAAAAGGGAAGGGCGAAAAGACAGCTGCAACGTGTGCGCGAGATAGATACTACTCTTGGGATCGTGGCACGAGCCCCATAGCATGTGTTTTCTTCTTCTTCCTTATTTCCATTAGTTCTCTGCCCCTCGGTGTTGCATCTTGTTACTTTGAATATATATATATTTTTTTCATTTATTTTTTTTTTTCTTTCAAACGAATTATGTTGTTTCTATATTTGGAATGGTAAATTGTTTTGAAGCTCATGGTAATTTTATTTTTATATTTCTTCTATATTTTTTTTTTTCCAATTTTAACTGCGGGAAATCAGCTTTCTACCTTTTTTTGCAATTTATTCGATAAAATTCCCATTTTGTAATACCATATTTTTTTTTTTATTTACCAGGTGGAAATGAGGAATTTCAAAATGCATATGATGAATTTTTTCATCACGCTGTGTCGGAAAAGTACTTTTTCGACACATTGAAATGAAAAATTATGTTCGTACCTCGTGAAAAAAGTGGTTTTTGACTCGTGGGATTATATCACTCGCCTTCGGCTCGTGATATAAACCTGCCGCTCGCCAAAAACCATTTTTTTTTCACTTGTTACGAAATATACTATTCAGTCACTCGATGCGAAGCGGAGAGTGACTGAAAAGTGACTTTTCCGACAAAGCGTGATGAAATACTATATTATGGAACATGTGCGTAATGGTGTTTTTTGCAATACCTGCCCAAAAAGTTCACTTTTCGGTACCGGTTTTCGTGCGTAAAGTGGTACTTTTCCGGACAGTGTGCGTACAAGTCAGAAATCGTGCGTAAAGTGAAACTCGTGCGTAAAGCGAAGCTTTACGCACTCGAATTTCACTTTACACACTATCTTGACTTTTCCGCACTCCGCACACAAAAAAACCACTTTGCCCTCAAACCTCCCCTCAAAGCGAA
>JAPYZN010000644.1:0-30018 GCA_030522865.1 Psyttalia lounsburyi
TTGAAAAAAAAAAAACAATACGACAGACATGAGAGAGTTAATAGCAGTTACTTTGACATACAACAAGAGACACTTGAATCCACACATCAAATGAAGTAGCTCGAACTTCATTTGATTGCAGGATTGTACGTTTGCACTGGTGAAAACCCTTGTCGCAGCCTCACCACTTCTGCTTTTGATTTGTTTTTGATGGCCTCCACTCGTCCCCATGCCACCACGCATGCATTGTCCAGGTGACAATGTTTTTTTTTTTTGTCTTTGAAAAAATCGAAAATTGGAAATATTAACAACTGACGATAAGTCATTACTTTTGTTTCTGTATCGTCAGTCTCATCTGCTCCGGTAACCATGGAAAGCTACGTTGATGAGGCTGAGGATGATGGGGGAGTTGAGTGGGAAGGTAAAAACTCGCATTGATAACTGATATTTTTCCTCCAGCCCTGGATATGATGAAATAATTGAGTCATCGAGAGAATTTTCAGCTGCAGATGAGTGGAATAAAATTGATGAATTCGAGGAGAGATCGAGTGACGAGGAGGCGATTCTCAATCCCGTCTATTCCACGGTGAGAAAAATGTCTGATACAATGGGAATGTAATAAAAAAATGGTCTGAGGGGCGAATAAAAAGAATTAAAAATACATTGGCCACAGGAAATTGAGGGAATGGTGAGACTTCAGTTGTCCGAGCTGACCCAGAAAATAATCGGCTGTGAAATTGGCGAGAATGTCACAACTGAATATCCCTGGATGTTCGTGAAAAAAGAAATAATAGAGGACAATTTGGATCTTCACGTTGAGAGCAGTGACTTCATTGCAATAAGAGATGAAATATTTAATTATCCCAATGAGACCATGCTCATCGGTCTAGCGCCAAATCGAGCGAATAATCCCGAATTTTACATTTGCCTCACCGAAAACAGTCGTGAAATTATTGTCAATCGAATCGAGTCATTGAGAAATCATCAGGAAAATCGGGTGAAAAATGCGGTCTTCAGGGAGGCCGGTCCCTGGGTGGATCTGGGAAGCAGTAAAAATATCGACGAGTCGACAATTGTCAACACAAGACCTCTTTTTCAGAGCGAGGTATTTAAAAATTCAATTAACCATCCCCACCTAAAATAGTCTTCTAAAAACAATTATTAAACCGCTAAAAACGAACCTAACGAGATTACCGATTTTTTCGGCGTTTGAGAGACGATTATTTCAATTCGACAAAAATTCGTAACGAGGATCAAGGCATAACCGACAAATTGCCGCTGGGTAAATAAAGAGGACGACTAAATGAATAGAAATTGAAATATGAAAAATTGGAGGGAAATTTTTTGCGAGATCGCCTCAGACGCGAAAAAAAAATCGCGAAAAAAAAACGCGAAAAAAAAATCAGAAATGAGTGATTGTCTCATTTCGCTTAGCCTACCCTCCTACACATCCGCAGTATAAAGTAACTCTCCCGTAGATCGTTGTGAAGAGGGATTTTTTCAAAGCTCCCATTACACTTGTGGATCGTAATGCGGATGATCAGAGAGACAGTTACGTAGAGCTCGTAACTCGCCGGCAGACATTCAACAATGTAATAACCAAGAGACTGGTGTCTCGTGGCGACGATACAAATCCCGATATTTACACTAAAAAAATTCAAACGTCATCTGAAAAAGCCCTCAACTCTTGGTTTCAATACAGCGACAATCACTACAAACCGATCAATACAAGGGCCTACAATGAAGAAGAGACGAGAGCTATTCAGAAACTCCTGCGTACACGTGCACACGACATATGCGACAAAGTATGAAACTCCTGAAGGAAAGCGACCCCTCATTACGACAATCACTCGGCAATTTAATCTGCAGGTATTGACAAACACCGCCTGGGACATTCACTCAGACGAGTGCAAAAAATTATCCCGAGACGAGCGAGATCGCCAGATACCAGTGGCCGTTGTCTACGAGGAATTCCAGAATTACCACAATATCGAGATAACTAAAGACAAAGTTATTAATGATCTCTGCTGGCATCCACTGTGGACTGGAGTTGCTGTGGCCGCTTACACTGACCACTCAAAAAGTCAAAATCTGTCTGGAACAAGTGGAAACCATGAGGATCAAGTATTTATTACGTCCATTATAATTTTGTTTTTGTCAACTGGTTTTTTGTTAACAAAGTCTGATGAATGCAAATAAAATTGAGTAATTTGTAGATTTTAAAAGCTTGCCAAGGAGACAATTACATTTTGATCTGGTCCTTCGACGACTGCCTGAAACCAAAATTAATTCTCCAGAGTTTTCGTGAGGTGACGACAATCTCCATCAGACCACTCGATGGCAACCTAGTAATTGGTGGCTGCCGAAATGGCCAGGTATCTCGTGCGAGCAATAAAAATACTGTTAATGCCCTGACAATAATCCAGTGATAAAAAAAGAGATAAACAAATTCTGTTGTCAATATTTAGATCGCAATTTGGCAGATAACTGGAGAAATTGAGAGAGTGGAGGCAGTGATGGCTGTCACCCCGGAGCAGGCTAAATCAGGGACAGTCCTCAAGAGTCTAATGCAATGGCTGAAGGAGCCATCGGGCCACCTGACCCTTCACCCCACAGCAATGTCATCAATTCAATCAAGTCAAAAGTCCCCGATAACCCAAATTATTTGGCTACCCACCCACACGAGAATCGGTGAAAACGGAAGATTTGTTGACCTGGTGGAGCCAGATCCGGATGGCAAAGAGCTCGGCTGGCAATTCGTAACGTCCAGCGAGGATGGCACAGTGGCCTTCTGGGATTTGAGGTCGGCAAGTCCATTTGCTCCGGCTGCCAATTTGTCAGGTCCCCCTGACAACCCCACACCAATTTCCTATTTTTCCTCTGTCCTCATTCAAAAGTTACCATTATCTCGTGGGTAGAGTGCAAACGAGTGCTGATCTCGCTGGCCAGGTTGACCAGAGGAAGAGGAAGGGGCCAGTCTACGCAGCTGAGGCAGTGAAGCAATCGATATCACCGCTCCAAGCCCTCGATGATGTCCTCACACCCGTTTACCTGCTCATGATTAAACACCCGGAGGAGGAGCGTCGAGTCGCCATCACCACCATGAGCATCTGCGTAACGATACCAGAGAAGATCCAGGTCGAGCCGTTCTCCAAGAGCACTGACATCACCACAAGAAAATATTACAGGCACAAAATGGCGGGAGGACACTCCAAAATGGCGAATATCATATTCATTGGGACACTAGAGGGCGATGTGGGCACTGTCACGTGGGATGGCTCGGAGTTTGCTAATAGTTTAGCTGGGAATCGTGAAGTCGCCAGCTGGATATGGCGGAACTCACTGATTCATGATGGACCGGTCACTCACTCGGTCAGATCTAAATATTTATCAGATGTCATTGTCACTGTTGGTGGTAAGGCATTCGCCGTCTGGAGGGAGGACTTTTCAGAACCTGTTTTTATGAAGAGATCGACAGTCCGGTGAGTGATATAAACTCCCCTAATTTATTTATATTGTTCCTATTGCAGAGAAATTGATGTTATTTGTCTAATTACTAAAATGAGCTAAAATAATTTGTTCACTCTAACGAAACCCAATTTCCGACCTGTGGAAGTCATAATTGAAGATCGATAATTAGAGTTTATCAAGATCACAGAATTATTTTGGACAATTCATCAATTCTGTCTGATAATTTCATCAACCAAGTCTGGATAAAAAAATGACCTACTGACAATTGTCAGAAGCGGATTTTTTTAATGGACACCAGAGGATTTTGGTCGCCACAGGAAAATAATTGGGCAAATTTTGCAGGTACACCGCGTGCTCCTGGGGCACATCTCGCCCTACTGTTGTGATTTTGGCACGTGCTGATGGCACCGTAGAAATCTGGGATCTCGTCGTGAAGAGTCACGAGGCCTGCTTCACCCAGAGCCTGTCTGGACAAATGATAACTGGTATCTACACTCACGAGCTCTACCTGAATCCTCAGTGTGTGGCATTTTGCGACTACAACGGGGCTATGAGGATCTTCTTCGCACCAGCGAGCCTCTTGCTCTTCGAGGCGAGCCATGTCAAGTGGATGAGATCATTCGTGGATCGAGAAGTCGACAGGGTCTGAGCATCAGGAGCTATTGAGACACTGTCGCAAAATTCGTCATTTTCAATGATCAATAACTCGGGATTGGCCGAGTGAAATTGAATAAAAAATTGTCCCATTGAAGCTGAAAGTCCGGGCTTCAAAATGAACGCAAGATCATTAAATTTCACTCTGCCAATCCCGAGTTATCGTCCATCAAAGATGTTCCATTTTACCCCAGTCAAAGTCAACATTTCCTAAGTAGGAAATTTGTTTAAACAAATTGTTTTCAATTTTTTAACTCGACTATTACGACCCCCCTCAATCAGATCCGTGAATTTCACGAGTGGCAGAGTTCGTTCAGTGAGAAGAATTACCAGAATATAAAAAAACAAGGACTACAACGAGAAGAGAACAAAACGAAGGAGAAGACGGAAGAAAAGGATCACGCGGAAATGGCCGAAACGACTGAGAAAATCGGCTTGACGCAAGCGGTAAAAGGGCCCTCGTGCACTTCTTCAAAAGACTACTTTCGTTAAAGAAATTACTTTTTTCTCTCCCCCCCCCCCCCCCCCCCCTCCCCCCTCCCCCCCCCCCCCCCCCCCAGAAACGTAAACCTGAACAATTTATTGAAGAAGCGAAAAATCGCTGGAACTCGATGGAGCTAAAGCGAATGCAGCAGATCATTCTCGAGAAGAAGGGTCTAAGGGCCGACGATCTTGATAAAAGACAAGCTCCAGTACTCAAATTGCGTAAGGAGGCAAAACTTAAGAAGAGACGAGTCGCCGAAACTCTGCTGAAAAAAACTGAAATATTCGAGGAAACAGTGACTTTTTTATTTCCCGAGCGAGACATGAGAGAGGAGAATTGGCGGCTCTCGTGGAGCGCGTGAAAGCCGAAGTAATCATTCATCCCTTCATCATCAAAAAAATAATTAAACCCCGGGTCGTTGACTAAAAATTATCGAGGGATACGAGAAAAATTGCAAAAAGAAATTTTAACCCTCGGCTCGGGGTACCGCCCCGGCCTTGAATAAAAATTAATACCTCATCTTATCATTTTCGATCCAGCAAACTCCGGAGGACAGGGAAACAATTCTCAAAGAATACATGAAAATTAGTAGCGCAACCCTCAAGCACCTTGAGAAAAATCCCTTCGAGGATTTGTTTGACTGGCGAAAAATAATGAGCGAGGGCGAGCAGAGACGACACTCCCTCGACGTTGAATTAAAAAATACATTGAAAAAACGTAGCAAAGCCCCAAAAGCTCCGTAACCCACGGAAATATCAATTTTCATTTATCAATCGTAGGCAATCGAGACTCACAATAAATGTGATTTAATGAAATTTCAAGTTTGGGGGGGGGCGGGGGTTGGTTTTTCCAATCGACAATTCCTGGGGATTCTCGGTATATCTGTGGGACGATATGGCAGCGACGAAGGTCAAACGGAATTGGCAAGAGGTCGGACGGTAATAATCGTTAGGGGCAGACGGTGCCCTCCGTGAAATCTCGTATAACTCGTGGGTACTTGTGGCGAGAACAACAAAAGAGACAAGCGGACAAACTCCGAACAAACTTTCGATGGTATCCATGTGCCTTTTTTTTTCGACGCGACGTATTTCCTACTTCCGCTGATGGTCGCAGATGTTGATGTATGGCTGTGATAACGTGTATTAAAAATTCTAGGAGAACAATTTTTTTTTAACTCTCGTTTTACTGACGAGCAAAGGCCGGACTAAAAGCCGCAGATGTCAGTGAGAGAAAATCTAGTCATGGGACGAGATGATCATTGAGATAATGGGAAGGACCTCCGCTAGGTAATTATTTAATAATTACAATCGTAAGCTCTAAAGCATAAGCCGTTGGGTCCCATTTTTTATAATTAACGAACTGCTCTTTAGACGGTTAATCTTTGCTGATTAAATACAACAAATGAAGTACTAATCTCAAGGAGAGAAGTACAATATCATCAAAAATCTTGACAGTACTTGTGATATTTTAAGTTTGAGAGTGTCTCCAGGGCAAAATTAAATAAATATATTCTATTTTCGGAATTTAATCCCGTAAAAAAATCTTTTCATCCTAGTTTTTAAGGCTTTTAAGGTTCCTAAGGTTTCTAAGTATTGTAAATACTTAGAAGAATCCCGCCCGCCCCACATTATAATTTAAAAAAAAATTTCGCTCCTACCGTGCGATTGTAAATATAAAAAACCGAAATTATCGGAAATAATTAGGTCAGTTACGGGCTATAAAATATCACTTACCTCACCGCTCCCTGCGTGACCCGGTACCCACGGCGTGGAAGTGCTGTCTGTTAACACGTCAGCAGACTAGGAAAAACACAAAGATGCTGTTAAAACTGAGCCACTAATATTCCCAACAGCCAAGCCATCCAACTCCTCTGGCACTTGGACACAATTTTTCACCTTATCACAATTCACAAATTTCAATTTAACGTTCACCCGTAACACTTATCGTCTATAGTTCACCAGTTCACTGCCCGTTCCTCGGGAAACTGAGCCCCAAGCCAACAGAATACCTACAACCCCGGCCAGTGTTTACCAAAGTGCCTTACCTTGGCCACCTTTTGTTTTGATTTTCCTTCGCCCGGTATCCCCTAAAATTCATGTAAACAAACATTCCGTCCATATACTAACCATTGCTCGCCGAGTGTACTTAAAGTGTGAGTAAAATCCGATTTAAAACTATTGATTTTTGTAATTGAAATATTTATTTGACTTTGGAGCGGTCTTTGTTAACATTTGCCCTTATTAAAAAAAACTTGTCAGCAAAAAATGGAAGATCACCCGCTGGATAATCAGGCTTGTCCATTTGTAATTAAAATTTTTTGATAAATAAATAATTGAGAACAATCCCAACGTCCCACGTATTCCAAATCCCATCCAGTGGTTTAATCTGACATCCTAAGATAGTGGAAAGCTATAAAAATTCCCCTCCTCGATGGAAACCCTTTGATGGGAGCCAGCAAGATTTAACAGCGCGCAACTGTCCTGAATTCCATCTCCCATGAACAGATCGAGTCTATTATTCATTTGAGGTGAGAGAGGATAGTTGATAGCTATCAAGGGATAGACTAAAGCCAACCGGCCTCCGTAACGTATATAGACTCGCCATCTAGACACGTACGTTACACGGCGTATGGCTAATAGACGATCGTGCAGAGTTCATTCAATTACGTGGTAATCTCGCGTTTGGTAGGCGAGGGTGACACGCCATCGATTGCCGTTAAACTTCTTCCCTCAGTCCGCAATTCATCGGCGCATCCATTCAAACAGCAAATCACACCTCAAGTTGATGAGAATGGACTGTGAATCAGTGGACGTCAGTGTTTACTCAGTTTTTTCCCCCCGATGTCTAATGATAATCGAAAAACCGGCAAAAAAATTCGCCAGTTCATTCCAAACAGGACCACCTGAAGCGAGATAAATCTGCTGAGCTACAATTGAATTAAATTACGGTTATAATTGTCCGCGCCGAAAATTCCCGTGTCTCGCACACGTAAAAATTATTTAAAAAATTCCCAGATGCCGCGTCAATCTCCGGAGGACTTTCCCAACCCCGACGAGCGTTTTATTGACATTCAATCTCCCAATGAACCAATCGCCCAAAATCTCACGTACTCCTTAAGCCGCGTCTTCCGAAAATAAAGACGAAAAAAAAAAAAATTAATGAAGACCAGTACAAACGAGTGAGCCAGAGAAGCCCGGAAGCTCTGACGATGAGGTGGCCAACGGGAATTGCCTGCGGAAACTGGCAAATGTGGCTGGTGCTACTCACCAAAGTACGAGTTAGCGTGCAGTCTAGAGTAAGATAGAGGCCAGAGTCGAATACAAACTCTACGTTTTCCCTTCGGGTCACGGCAACGGGATATCCGGAATACAGTGAGTTCCACCGCTACATCCCAGCCCCCCTCCCAATATACGATATATAATATATATTTCAGTGTTTGCGGTACCTAATAACAGCATTACCCGAAACGTGTGCACTCGTTAGAATTGAATAGTTTGTCAATAATTGTTATCAAGAATTTTTACGTTGTCAATAATTGTTATCAAGAATTTTTACATTGTCAATAATTGTTATCAAGAATTTTTACATTGTCAAGAATTGTTACGACTCATCAGTGGGCGAGATGGGCTGGCGAGGGTGGGTGGTAGAAGTGGGAGAATCAACATTTGCGCGAGGAAAAGGAAAGAGAATTATGCAGATGGACCTCTGCTTGAAATTTCCAAGGAGCCATCTCTTGCCATTTCCTCTGTACATGTATTCGTGCACTGAATACATGGCAGGGTAAAAGGACAGAGGGAGAGGAGAGAATTGAGCCCAGGGAAAATGATTAATAAATCTTACAACCGAGAAGTACCTCGGAAGCAACTGCAACATCCGGAGCGGAATTAAACGATCCACGGATTCCTAGCTTTTTGTCGTATTGTCCAAAATCCCCGTCCGGGACACTACAACTCCCCTCTCTCCTCTCTCCTCTCTCCCCCTTCCTTCTCCCATCTCTCTTTTTCTCACAACGAAACATTGGAGGACACTCTGAGGTCCTTTAGGGTGCGAAATTACAACTTCATCTCCAGTCACCAACAGATATTATATCTATTTTTTTTTTCCTCAACCTCGTCACTTGGTACATTTATTTTCGTACAGACTTGGAAAATTATGAGAATCATGCAGACACTCTTTACCTCATCGCACGTGATTTACAGATTGTATTTTGTGTACAGGTCTAAAGGATCAATAATTCGTCAACTCATATCCAGGGGTGAGTCCCTGACAGCCAGCGAAATAATTCATTTCCATTGGCATTCCTCTCCCTCTCTCACTCTCTCTCACTCTCTCTCTCGCGCTCTAGCTCTAGCCCTCCCCTCTGAAACCTCAATAAGCAAACACATAATATGTTTAGAATCAATCGATCAATTAGTATCTGAGGTCAAACGTTTCCACGTTTTGTGATAACGAACCGCTAGAGTAATTCGAATCGATTGAGTTAATTAACCGAGAATGCGCGTGATGTTTCTACAGCTTACGGAGTAATTGACTGACGCAATAGTCCGTATCTTCAGAATATTAATGCACTAATAGACAGATATTTTATAATTTACCCAGTCCGTTATTCCCCATTTTAATAATGCGAAGTGAATAAAAGTCATTTCTCTCACGACTCCATCTGAATTTTTATTATTCATAGCTATACAACTATATAAAAACCAATTACAAAATATTTTTAATCGTTGCTCTTAAAATATAAACTTTGACGAATCAATTCAATAATTACTTCCATATTGATAAAAAAAACAATCGTCGGGAACGATAAGAGAAGGGAGATAGAGACAGAGAGAGAGCGAGGAAAGTTTTTTCAAAAATTCACCGATTCTTTTTTCTTTTCATTTTGTTTAAAATAAAAATTGTGGACGAGTCTATCCTAATGCTCTTCATGCATTATTCCCATCTACTTGAATATCGTAATTTTGTCTTTCCCAAAAATACGCGATTACGTGCGAGTGAGGAGTTTTCAATCTCTGTCCAATGTAATTTTGGCAAAAATCTCAGCAAATCGGCACACAGAGTTCAATAATTCTATATTCACTCGCTAAGCTACGATTGTACCGGCGATTTAATCGTCTCCATAATTCTTGTTATCTCTGACATCTGCTCTCACTAATGTTATCACTAGAGCAATGAATATTCACGTGTATAAAAATGTAAAGAAACATGACAAGTGTATTGTTACTTCACGTTTTTTTTTTTTGTTCAACATAAAAAAAAATAAAATTATTTTCCACTCGCACACGTATTGCTTTGGCATTCAACTATTATATTTTTTGTTTTTCTCCAGTTTGTTGTATTGTATTTTTTTTTGTTTTTTTTTTATCGACGGAATCGTACATGCTAGTCATTTTTATAACATACACATCAGTGATTTGCGCATTGTGAATTGTTTGAGAAATGGGAATAATTAGAAAATCAATTGAGTGATAATTTTAATCGAACACTGGTGACGCCTACGAAGCCAATCCCTCCCAATATCTGCCAAATGATGGACTCGATTCGCTCGATTGGCAGACGAATGAGTGCAATTAAGGCATATCTCCGCGCATTAACATGATATTTACAAGTTGCGAGAGTAATTAGTGACTATTACTTCCTCGGCTTGAAGCCACTTACAAAGAAACCAGAAAAATCATTCCAAATTCCATTCTCAATTGTTTTTTTGTCCATATATTTCTGAAATAAAGGCCAGAGCTGGATTTGAATAAAATCTCTTCCCATTCCCGTCTACAGAATTTTCCTACTCTTTCTAGATTACAAAGCACTCCTCCCGGCATGCCCACACTCACTCAACCAAAATTCTCATTCCTCCATGAAGATGACGGAAATGTCCACTGATTGTGAGCCAAAACCACTGTCTAATTGTACTGCTATACACTTGATTGCAACTATTTATTAAGCTCGAAAGTCTAAAAATTCCTGCCTCTCAATGTTCTTCATAATTTTTAATTCATTTTCTTTCGGTATTCACGTCTCTTTTGCTTGTCACTTTATTAATTCCATAATTTCATAATTACAATGCTCAATGAGAATCTGATTACTACGAATCAACGCTCAGGAAATATATAATGACTATGCAAATTGGGGGGGCCTGTTTAATTATTTATCATTTGTTCGCCCAAACAATGTCTCGAATTTCAACCAATCAATATATCAGCTTGCTTACCATTATCCTCTCTCCAACAAGGTTTTTTTTTTTAATCCTTATCAATAGTAACGTAACAGCTTACCAGCAGCGTAAAGAGTTACACGACATTATCAT
This sequence comes from Psyttalia lounsburyi, assembly GCA_030522865.1. Lineage (NCBI taxonomy): Eukaryota > Metazoa > Arthropoda > Insecta > Hymenoptera > Braconidae > Psyttalia > Psyttalia lounsburyi. Next base: position 10,893 of record JAPYZN010000644.1, read on the forward strand.
TTTGTCTCAACAACGAAAGAGTGAGTGGGATTTTTTTCTTTTTCTAGTGAACATGACATTTAATTTTCAAGCAATTCATCTTGATTATTTACAACTTTCACGTAACAGTTGTATTTTTTTTATGATAATTATTTCTCGTATTTTATGTCAACGACTCTTGAGAATGTACTCAATAGAGATTAATTCAAGGGGGCGGGGGGAGGGAGGGGGGGAGGGGGAGGTAATGTTACATTGATTTTACTTGGGTAATTTTGCTATTGATATTACTCGGCTAAAAAATTATCGCATTACAAATATCAATGTACGAGGCAGTCGATTTTGCTCTCTGAGGAATTTCTGTATATCTCTCTCTCCATTAAACGAAAATAATCTAGCCATTATCATAAAGTTATTAATCGGCTGTGGAATTATCTCAATAATTTGTCACTCAGCTTTAAAAAATTGACGGAAAACTGCGCGTCGCCACGACAATTGTACAATTATCATGAGAATATAATCAGAAAGAAAAAAATAACCGAATATACCGAAGACGTCTGTGTTTATAATTTTCCTTATTTTCACGTGTGAAAAAGAAAAAAAACAAGAGAAAATGAGAAAAAAATATTTATATTGTCCACTCTCTCCCAATAAACAACAAGAGTCGACAATAAGGAGACAGTCTATGTACACAATTTACTATGAAAAATGGTCAATTGGTATCTGGTGTCAAGCAAATCAATAATTCAGATATATTTTTTTTTATATATTTTCCAGTATGATCACTTTATGCTGGGCTCTGAAGGCATCGCTTTGAGAAACAGAATACAATAATTAGACCCTGGGATATTTGTTACAAATGAGGGGATTGATCGAGTGGAAATTTGGCAGGGACTAGCAGTTGTTGGGATCTGGTGGTGTTACGAGATACTCATCTGCACGCTTATGATCTGATAGAGCACGCATTGTGTATGAGTCTTGTGGTAATTCACTCTTTCTTCGTAACAGGGGCTTAACTTTATTTGTATTTGTCATTTTCTTGGCCTGAAACAACAAATAACACGATAAATTCAAGACAATAATAATTATTAGACAACAAATAATCCGCCAAACAGCAGAAATATAAAACAAATTTCACCAGTACCTCATTGGCTCTTGCTTCAATTTTTTCCAGTGTCAGTGGAATAGCATCATTATCATTATCGTCATCCAATGGTGGACTATCCAAATGCTGTAATTGATGATTTTCGGTGCTTTGGCCGCTCTGAATCATCAGATTATAATTGGGATGTCTCATTGCGAGCAGCTCAACTTTGCTCCACGCATCGTCGCGATTTTTCATCATACGCTTCTCTTTCTGTCGATCCTTGAATTAATAATTAATTAAATAATCAACAATCAACTGATTGAATGAATAATTCATCACTTGAATCGACAATCATTGTTCACAGTCAATATTCACACATCCAACGGTCAAAAAAATCATTACCTCATTCATAAAAATTTCTAATCACTCGCTTCGTAAGTAAAAATAAATAACAGCTGATCTACCTGAGTATACTGTTGTGTGCACTCGTCGAACACTTTTTGATTCATCTCCATAAGGCGTTTCAACGCATTATATATCAATCCGTGAATTGTTTTATTCCAATGATTGCGTGAATTTTTGTATAATGCAGGATACATTATCGGTAAAATGAAGGAATAATTGTCGGCTATCAGAGACATTATGTATTCATTGTTCCAGTAATACAATGTTCTCTCGGCGACCTGATGATGAGAATAAAATGAAAGATGATTTATGGTAATTTGTGGTGTACAGAGTTGGAGAATGATTGACATACCTGGAAATGAGGTGAGGAAACGCATTTAGCCAATTGCCTGAAGAGTGGATCCATGACTTTTTGAAATTCAGCAGGCTCAATGACATCGAGTATCTCCTCAAGTTCATTAAGGAACATTACCTCCTTTGGTGAATGTGTTTTTGGCCAATATTTCAGTAGATTTTTAATCACTTGTTCAGTTAAATTAGGATCCTTCTCGAGAAATTGGACAACGCAATAAGCCAATTGAGGATGATAAACAGATAGTGACTTGGCTTTGTGCAGTGGTAGTAAAACTTTGAGTAAAAATATTTTATGCTCCTCTTTGAGAGGCAGAGCAAATCCATTGATAATACTTCCGAGTATCTCCAGCAGTTCGGCAATGCCATTATGATGCTCAGTTTCATAAATAAATCGATAAAACACATTATTTATTTGTTTTCTAATGTACGCCCTGAGGCCCAAAAATTTTCCATAAATTCGGTGTAAAGTTGTCTTCAAAAAATCTCTCTCCCGTGGATCTTCCGAGTCAAATAGCTCTAACAATTGCAATACAAATTTGTGATCGATGTAGCGTTTAGCAATTGTCGGCTGAAAGTCTTGGGACTCGAGTAAACGAAGGAAAAACTCGTAGACGAGTTGTAGATGGGGCCAGGCTGCCTCCAGCGTTGGCTCGTCCTCCTCGGGATCAAATTCCGCGCCATTTGGATTGGAAGACGGTGGGAGAGTTCGAAATAAATTCACGGCAAACTGGAATAATCAAATGACCAATGAACAATTGCGATTGTATCTCACTTTTTTTTGCAATTCAGTGCAACGATTTCCAAACGTATAAACGTAAACGTATGTCGAAACGTCTGTTCCGATGATTTATAGATTATTTTTGAAGAATGTTAGTCAAAAAAAAAAATATATCCTCAGTTTTTTAAAATAAAAACTATTGACTCTTGTAATGAACAAATCCGTTGACATCAACTGACCATGTTCACGGCCTCCGGGTAAATGGATTCGGTGATAACACCCTTGTTCTTCGTGACATACTCCACCATCTCCAACAAAGCGCCTCGTTTGACTTCCTTCCATTTTAAATCGGAGAGTGGATCCGACTCAAAGTCAAACAGTACACAACACTGCCGGAGCTTCTGAATGAAGAGTTCCTCCCTCTCGCTGGGCTGTTGGGCCTCTGTCAATGTCAAGTAACGGCGTTAATCATAAACAATCATACATTAAAAACCAAAAACTTCAATTTAACAAGATCCCAAAAGCAATTGTGTAGAAAAAATAAATGGTCTCGCGCAAAATTCCGTCGTCCATTAATTACGAGTCATTTACCAATGAGCAAGGGTTGCAGTGGCTGGTAGTGAAGGGCTGACAGCGGCTGACACTGTTTGTTATTATCTTGATTAAGTACAGCAGCGAATGCCAATCCCTGATGGAAACTTGGACTCTTTGGAAGACCACTACCCAGTGAGGGGCTCATACCCCCAACGTGAACCATAATATACGATCAGAGAATTTTTTTTGCTGATTATCAGACTGGGGCCACAGCCCCTGATTCCGTCACAGAGTCATTCAATTTTTCAATGATTAATTACTGGTGGCCAGCCATCAGTGAAATCATTAATTGCAAAAGCTCGAGTGCCAAATGGCTCGGTGAAAATCAATGAACTGGTCTAATGAATTCAGTATAATTGTCACAAATTTTAGATTTAGCGAGTGGACTCAACAAGACAATCCTCTCCACTCGGATCCAACAAAAATAAGGGAAAGCCAGAGGCGGCGGGGGAGACAACTGAGAGGATTTTTCAATAAATCTCAATATATATTAATTTTATACGAACGATATGCGTTCTAGGAAACTGTTTACGTTGGTTGACAAGAAGTGCCAGGGAACGTCCGGAGATACAGAACTGGTTGGAAAATATGAGGCCAAATGCGGCTGCGCAAGCCGGTGAAATAATCGATAGTCGCTGACGTAGGCGTGCGATGATAATATTCTCATGAGATGTGCACGCGCGTGTTTGTGTATGTGCAAGATGAAGTTATTGAAGTATAAGATTCCAACAGTGACAAAATTGAACAATTTAGAAAGCCAGACTAAATTAATTCCACAATTTGGCAATTTTCATTGTCTGCTAATTTCTAGGGCAAACATTGACTCGGGAATTTTTTGGATACTCAAAAATTGGATATTAATGGCTCATTGGGGACTTGTAATTACTCGCAATCAGTTGGCAATTGTAATTTTTTTAGATTATTGGGAGGAATAAATAGAACGTAGTAACTCCCTGGCTCACCTGCTAAAGGTGCCAATTTTTGCAATTCACGATTCTTCGATATATTGAATCTGGAGCTGCTCTGGCGCTTGTCCTTCTTAATGACAGGCCCACCAGGTTGATATTTGATCTTGTTGATGAGTGTCGGAGGTGGCGGTGTACTGCCACCCGGAGAACCGCCTGCGGCTTTATTATTCTGCAATAAAAGCGTATAATTATGAAGAATTATAATTGCCATGAACAAAAACGTTGTCAAATAATTTTTGGCCTGTCCAGTTCTTTATCATTACAATTTTGTCCACATGAATTCCAATTAAAAACAATTCTAAAAAAGTCCAATTCTCAAAATCTAATGAATAACAAACATTAATTAAGATCTCAAAACTAATCAGCTAATTAAATTAATTCTCAATGGACAACTGGACAGCTAAGGACTTGGATAATTTTTCCACTTCGCTGCAGCTCAAAATTGATATAATTCCTATGAGAATAACGAGACATTAGACATTTGGATTTATCTTATCTCTTATGCATGCCGATGTGTGTAATATTATTGATGATTAATCTTCTTCAGGCAATAGCGACAAACAAACCATCTTTTTTTCTCCCAAGAGAATAAATTACATTAACGACATCTCGACTTATATTTTTCATATTTTTTCTCCCTCACTCGACGGCAAAAAATCATTCAAAGCCGATGATTGTTGAAAAAGCAAAAAAAAAGAAGTGAAATTCAAGGCTTGAAAGAACCACAAATTGTTGACAATAATCAAGTGTCCTGCCTTTTTCTTGAAAACATTTCCAAATGCAAGATTACTGAAAGTCTGCATCTTGTCTCCCAGTGTTCCTCAGTAATAATAAATCACCACAAAATAATAATCACCAAATTATTCCTCAAACAATTCATAACAGATGCACTATTTATTTCTCGTTGCACTTCACTTCACTCGCGTTTCCCCCCCCCCTCCAGAGTCAGTATTTTTCCGATCAAACGAGACGACCGGATGGATTGGAGAAACCACTGAATCCATAAGTGACTGCCCTTATTCCTTCTCTTCCTGCAGAATTGCACCAAGGTCGTTGGCAGGCACTAACGATGATAATAAAAATGACTATCACGCTCATGATCACGAATCGAATACATTGCGACACGTTTTGGCGAGAGATCTGCCGGTGGCACGAAGTGCGAATGATTGTCATTGCATATGTCGAATAGTGATGAAACCGTTTTATTTATTCATTTTTTTTGTCATGAATTTGTCAGCCTCATTGGCCCCACCAAAACCCCCTTCCCAAAAGCAAAAACAACACGCGAAAATATTCCAGACGATTTTGCGACAGTGCGAGCATAAAATAATGGCCGAAACATGTCAGAATGTAATAATAAAAAAAAATCCCTAATCACTCGTTAGCGATACTGAGGAGATTAAACAACTGCAATTCCTCGCTGATAAATTGATCGCCGATCCATTCCACTTGTTACCACGAACACGAGACTCAGTGGGCATCGAATATAACTGCACTTGTCGCGGCACTCAAGTTGAATATCTTCTCTCACTCACTCACACTCGGTGGCATTCACTTGATCACTCAGCGTCCCTGAGATATGTATTGCGTAGTTACGTCAAAATGATACACGGATAAGTGGTAAAAGAATCACTCGTTTTTTCAAGACAAAATTTTGTCATTACACGAGCCACCGGCCCCAACGTAAATTCCAATTGCCATCGTCTCATTGGGTAACGGTACCTTCTCCTGGAATAATAGCTGCATTGTCCGGTACATATACACCGATACATATATATTGTTATTATTATAAAAAAGTAAATAAATGGAGAGAAAAATTTATACGCGTGGGCTGCAAGGAATGCACTGGCATATATTATTGGCATGCTTTCTATTTACACAATCCTCAAAATAGATACCCCGAGTTTTTCACCAGCTCAGGAGGGGTGGGGATGTGGTTCCTTGTTTTTAGAATTCTCTTTTTTCTTTTCAATCGAACAAATGGATCATTACACCTTCGACGTCACCAGAATTTGTTATTGATCGGTGGGGAAAGAATTCGGGACATTTTTGGATTCTTCGCGAGAATAAAAATGGGATTGTTAGGGTGCCTACGAGACAGTTAATTCTCAGGAGAAAAATGAAAGGCTAATCCTGGGTTAGAATTGTCATTTTGGTAATGGAGAAAAGTCAAAAATAAAGGTCATAATCGTTAGCTTTGCAGTGAGCTCTAGCTGTATTTCTCTGCATCGAGCCAACAATTTAACTCGACGGATAAAACAGTATCAATTGCAACAAAATAATATAATGTATCTCCAATGTACGTAATTGCTCATGTTATGCAATAATTCTCGGGTAAATAATTATGAAGGACCATAAAGTCATGCCTGAGGTCTTCTTTGTCTGGTTTTATTGCAGAAAATGGAGAGGCTGAAACTAGGAATTTTCTTGTCCACAATTCTACAGCCATAAAAATAACTCTGAGAATACCAACAGAATATTCTAGTTAATCATCTGATATTCCCTCGTATTTTGCATTTTTTAGGCCTCCCCAAGGGCTCAAGAGGCGGTCTAAATAAAGGAAATTGAAGTATTCCATGAATTTCTATGACAGATGATTTTTTTTCAGCCAAATATCGGGCGTACAGGGTGAAATGTCACTCTTGGCTTGTCAAAGCCAGATCAATATAACCTCAAAATGCTCGCCTCAGTATTCTTGGACAAATGATTTAGTGAGGGCCAAACTAAGTATATAAAAAATAATCCAACCTTCTCGCGTACATCAGGCACCCTGGCTGGGCTCTCCCTGAGCGAATGCCGCAATAAAACCCGAAAAAAGCCCCTCCATAAATTACATTCCGATAAAAAAATGGTACGTCAAAGAAAAGTTTGTCAACTGGAGTCGAGAAATACTCCAAGAAGACACAAATAAATTAGATCCATGCAAGTTCCATAACCTCACCTCATCTCCATGCTCCGGATCTTTTCCATTTTTTCCCTTCTCCTTGCTCTTCCCCGACTCCTGGAACGTAAAAAAAGGGCGAGATAAGTGGCCGAAAGACCTGACCAAACAAAAAAACTTCACAAACCAAATATACCAGACTGATTAAACAAAAAAGCCAGCTAATACCACAAAATAAAAACAAAAAAATCTCTAATCAGATAGTGTGAATGAAGAATTCAACAATACCATTGTATTCATTCTGACGATAATACCCGAATTGTTACTACAATTTAAGTTGGCGAACGTAGTAAACAGATCGTCGAGGGTAAATATTCAATAATTCGAAGCTTCCGAGATTTCAAGTGGTCAATTAACTCCAACTGTTGATTAATTCTGGAAGCAATTGCTGAATTTCTTTTCTCTTCTTGATAGAGCCGCTGGATGTTGATCGAGATTTGGACGCGAGCGTGTGTGTGTGTGTGTGTGTGGTATTGGAGGATAGGTAGAGAATACGTATACTTCGGCTGCCGGGCTTGTGTTCCTTTTGATTCTCCCCCTCCAACCTTTGTACCCACTCCCGGAGCGATTTTTTTTCGCAATTTACATTGAATGCGTTATCTAGTTATTCTGCTAACTTGCGATAGAACTAACAGCAATTTCACATTTGTTTCTTCTAAGTTAAATACTAACAGCCCACAGATGTCGAGAGTAACTGGAAGGGGTAAAAAAGAAGCGAGAGAGAGAGAGAAAGGGACAGAGAGAGAGAGAATGGAGAGAGAGCAGCGAGGGAGTAAGAAAAAAAGCACCTTTTCCCATCGCCTTTCTATAATTATTATGAATATTAACGTAATTAACGCACCTTGTCCTTTTTCAGTATATTTGGCATAATTGTTTTTCTGTCTATATTATCTCGACACCTCTAATTAAAAATCTCTAATTGAGTGATGGCATTACCGGTTTTACGGAGGCTTTTTGAATCACACACAGTTTTTTTTTTTTTGCTTCACTAGTCTAACGGACGGACTAAAAACGGCTGTGGTATGTTGCAATTGTGGAATAGATTTGTTTCGGGATGAGTCTATGAGATTAATTGGGGGGAATTGGATTTTTAATAATTGCTTTATGTGGATTAAAGAAAAATAAATAACTTTCTAAACATCAGAGTCGGTGGCCAGTCAGCCGACACCACGGCGAGCAGCGAGTCGGCGACGTACGTTCCGATTAATGCCGAATGCCGCCATTGGCCGTCGGGTGTCGTCGGCCAAAATGGCGGATGGGACGCCAGCGACGCTCACGGGCGGTCTTCTAACCAGGAAAATTTCAAAACTTACCCGCCGTCATTGGACAATTTTTTTTGCCAGCTCGTGATTCATTTTTGCAAAATAGGCGAGCCGAGGAGCATCAGTTGTTGAACACAACAAATTGTTATTGTAAATGGGGCGTTAAATCTGTAGAAAAAATAATTGTGAATACATTTTTATAATTAGATTTGGGAACAATCTGTGAAATTCACTGGAGGGGTTCACTGGAGAGGTGAGAGATAATGAGATTGATAAAATAGACAGCAGTAATTAATAATTAATTAATGAACAATTGGAATTAGTAGAGAACAAAAATGGAGTGAATAAAAAATGTCCGCTACCGCTGTTCATTTATTTCAGTCTCCAAGAGAAGTCAGAAGCTCTCTCCTTTTTTTTATTTAATAAAGAGATGGTAAATAATTCCCAATATTTGTCATCAACTCCTCGCCATCCTGGCTCGTTCTGTTCCCCAAGTAATAAAATAATTGCCCTTCTAGACGGCCCCCACGTCTTGCAAGGAGGCCATTAAAAAATGGGAAGAGCAAACGGGAAAATCGCCTGGCGAGGCGAAAGAAGTGATTTTATCGTTCCAATGGCCGCCAATCGAGCGAATGGACAATAGTCTATCGATCCTGATTAATGTCGAGTCAGTTGACGGCGTCTGTCCAAAAAAAACGAATATTTATCATGAAATTTTCCTCCCAGGAAGTTGTCCCTCTCCACGAATATGATCGAAAAAATCGCCGGCCTCGAGGCCCTCCGAAACCTGAAAATCCTGTCGCTGGGACGAAATTACATAAAGACTTTCGCAGGACTGGAGCCCATTGGAGGTCACCTGGAGCAGCTGTGGATCTCTTATAACCTCATTGAGAAAATCAAAGGTGTCAATGTATTCAAAGCCCTCAAGGTCCTCTACATGAGCAATAATCTCGTGAAAGACTGGGCTGAATTCAATCGGCTCCAGGACATTCCAAAACTCGAGGAACTCATTTTAACAAATAACCCCATCTGCGAGAATTTGGATGCGGAGTCCTGGAGGGCTCAGGTCACCAGGCGCCTTCCAAGATTGAAGAAGTTGGATGGAGTTCCCATCGTGTGAGTCCTCAATAATTCTGGTAAACTCTCGATTACAGTCAATCATGAAATGATTTTCTTCTTTCAGACGTCTCGAATAATTGCCCCCTTTTTATTTAGTTCAATAAACTAATTGCCAGGTCAATCTCAATGAGCATATGATGATGATAATGATGATAATGACGGGTAAATTATTGAAGTGGTGAAATATTGAAAAAAAAAACGGAGTAAAATTAGTCAAATTAAATTTTTAATGTCCCTCAATCTGTCTCATAATTCTCAACTCTCATATCATTAATTCCCAACTCCTCATTCTGTTGAAAACTTCTCTCATAGTTCGTGATATTTAATTTATCGTCGCAACCGGTGTCCGCGAGGCTCTGAATGTAACTGTTACCCGCCGGATCATCGAGAACAATTGTCACTGAGCGATTACCCCTGAGTACTTGATCCAATTTCAAGATGAACTCGTCCATTCGTTGTTTGGCTGTTTCATCAGCACTATCGCCACAAAACGAAGTACTCGATAATAATTGCTCCTTCGTTGCTGCAATAATCCCTTCTACAGTTGTAAAACGGCCTCCAAGGGCGTCAGGTCCCACCTCCAACTCCAATTCTGGTATCTCCATCGAGCATGTCTCCGACTTCAAGACATCTCTGCTGAAATCCTCTCTTCCAGTCACTTTGACTTGCATTCTCATTCCCTGGGGCTCTATTCCACGGCCACTTTTCACTTCGTTCGTTTTCTCTCCACATCTGTCACACGTTGTCGCCATTATCACCACTTCCTTGAAGTGTGGAATATCTAAATAGTAATTGTGTCAATGGAAAATTGTTTAACCAAAATCACAAAGAAAAATCTCGTGATAATTATTGCCTATTTTTTTCTGATAAAAAAATTGAGAAAGTGAAGAAAAAACCGTCAGAATTGTTCATTAAATTTGTCTGTAACTCTCAAAATGGCTCACCATTTTTGTTTGTTTTTTATGTCTTAAAGGATACTCGTCATTTTCATATTTGTCGCGCATGGAGCGTTGCACTTGGGGCAATTGGTAGGAAAAGTCAAAACCTCGCCCTCCAATTCCTCCAGTGTAAAACTCTCCGGCTCGATGGGCCTCAGAAGATGCTCATCATTGTTCTCTTCAAATACCCCCAGCACTTTGTTCTCCGTCTCTGACCTAGTGAAAGGAATCACTGAGCACTGGGGATCCTTGCCCAGTCCATTTGGCTTCTCCACGTGTGTCTCACCGGTGATGTCTCGGAAAATAATGGTAAAGGGTTCGTCAACGCACTTCAAAGAACGTAATTTTGATATGAATAGGTCTATTTCAGCTGCTGTCTCTGGATTCTCTTCGTTTCTCCTCGCCTGGTCCTGCTCCAATCCTCTTATACTCCTGTCAATGATCCCCTCGAGTGTGGTTATTTCTGAATAACAAAAATTTGGTACTTAGAAGTAATAAATTGTCGACTACGCAATAAACTGAACATTTTACCCCCAGGAGATGTTTTATTATCTTTACCTCCTTTTTGCGATTGCGATGGAATTTCAAAGCTCAATTTTGGAATTGTTATACTTGTGTAGTCAGATTTGACGACTTGTCTGTCCAGATCCCTCTTATCGATAACTTCTAATTTTATTTTCACTCCCTTTTCATTTATTTTTCCTCCATTCTGAATTTCATTATTCTTAAATCCACAATTTTCACACTCGAAGGACATCAAAATAATGTCTTTGTAGTGTGGAATTTTAGTCAGGAGTAATTTTGTCAGGCCCTAGAATAAAAAAAAAGGATTATTACCCAATTTTAATGAGCCTCATTACTTTATTTCCCTCACAATTCGTGACGAGAACTCCTTTCGGTTATAGAACTCAATTAAAAAAATAACTAAAACAATAGATCGACATTTAGAAACATAATCAAATAATTTGTTTATTGAAAATATTTATAGAATCTTACATTCTCTCCACAATTCATGCAGAGACTCTCGATAATAGTCACTGGAGACTGATCTGAATCCAGTGCCTTCAGGTCCTGGAAAATGGGCTCCTCGACACCACCAGCACCGCCAGCATTTTCTGATTGTTCCACCGATGACATCGAGATATCCTCTCTAATCCCAGTCTCCCCTAATTATGATTATCAAACGATATTTTTATTATTATTAGTTTAATGAAGAGGACACGATTTTCCACGTGATAAAAGTTCATTTGAAATGAGAGGTTAGATTTGTTGTGGAGAGGTTAGGGAGGCCAAAGGAGCTCCCAGGCACTAGGAGCCACAAGTGTTGTTATTGTTGTTGTACAAATGTCGTTTTGGTTATGCAAGAACAGCTGAGAACCCTGTCATATTCGTCTTGAAGGCCAAAATGAATCCGGTGAATCGTTTTTGCATAAATCGTTTGTCCAATTTTGTGATTCACAAGAGCCACTGGAGACTCCTCCACACATCACCAAAATTATCTGTCTTTCACGAGGTCGACGAGAAGCATGGCTATCCTCATATATCAGACTACAAGCCGGAGAAGACAAATGTTTTCCAGAAAATATACAGAGGGTATGGCCAGCTGATCGAGGAATGCAAAGCATTGAAGGAAGAACTAAAGAATAATCTGAACGCCGATCCGAACCTGATGATATACCCTGGGGAAGTTGATGTTCAATTCAGCTTCAATGGAGACCCCAAGATCTTAGACAAGTGGGTTGTTACTTGTGACAGTGACTACAATCATGGCTACTCCAAAGCAACGTAAGTGTTGATAAAACTGGCAAAAATTGGGGAAAGTATTCCACGACAAATGAGTCAATCTCTGAGCCCTCACCCTTGGAAACTTATGACGAGCTCATAAAGATGAAAATATTGTTGGTAGACATTCCTTTTCGGTCTCTAGGTAATCCCTTGCTTCAATTAATTAGAATCGGATGAATTCAGGTTAGAGCATTGCAAAGAAAATGGGAAGAACATTTTTAGAGCCAGGGGTGGGGCTCGCCTGGTCGTGAGTACTTCTTGAAAGTACAGATACTCATAATTAACTTTTCTCCTCACGATCAGACTGTCGCTATCGCCCACTGGCTGCGGTGTATTCTCGGGAACGGTCGACACACGTGTCCCCCAGGATGGCCTGCTCCATCGCGCCGGCTACTGCAATGTTAAATCCGTCATCCGTCGTGGCCCTTTCAAGGTGGAAAAGCCCTTCGAATGGCACTCATACTCTCACCTGATCCTTCGCGTTCGTGGCGATGGACGCAGCTACATGCTCAATATACATTTAAAGAACGAGTACGACATCATGTGGGCAGACATCCACTGTTTCCCATTGTACACCCGGGGCGGTCCCTACTGGCAGTACGTGCAGATCCCCTTTTCCAAATTCTACCTGGCAAACAGGGGAAGAATTCAGGACATCCAATTCCCCCTGCGCCTCTGGGAAGTGAGGTCTGTCAGCATCACCGCCGCCGGCATACCAGGCCCTTTTAAACTCGAAATTGATTACATTGGGGTCCAACGTGACCTCAAGCACTTCGAAGAATTTGCCTACGAGATGTACAAACCCCCGCAACCCTATTACATTTAAATTTACTTTCGTATTGACAAATGAAGAGCTTCGGCGCAATAGAACCACTGATTTCTCCAAAAATCTGGAGTGCAGTGGCAAAACGATCCACTTCAATTTCCACTTGTTCAATTGTAGTTAAATATCGAGGAATCTACCACGAGTAGCAAAATTTTTGTAGATACCTTTTTCGTAGAGGACATTGAGATCTACAAAAAATGTTATTACAAAAATCTCGATATCTCCATTGGATTCCGAGAAATACCTGGAAGACTCTGGCTGGAGACAAATCGATTTCACCAGTTTCACACGTTTGTCACTGAAATAATTGATTCTGTTCATGTGAAGTTTGTACATAGTATTTTAGTTATCACAAAAATAAACAACAATAAAAATTAACAATGTATTGTCACGATTGTGGGGTATTTTTCGAGTGTTTTCTTGTTGAGAGATATTTATAAGTGTTTTTTGACATTAAATAACTGATACCACCAGCGACGGTAGTAACAGCTGTTAGATAGCAGAGCCCTTGGAGAAGTGGATGATCAACGAAGTGGAAAACTGGAGCTGCTAAAGTACTGGCGACTAGGGATAATTGAACTGCTGTGTTCAATTTACTGGTCAACGTGGGGGCCAGTTGAACTGTGGCATGAGTGGGGTCAAAGTATCTCGTCAATGTTTTCTGTAACAGCGAAACGTTTTTGATGATTTTTTGTCGCAATTTTTCTCCATTTTACAACAGAAAATTGTTCTAAAGTGCTTACGGGCGGAGGCAACGAGCGATATCTGATGTACGAGGCCGCAGCTATCAAACTGACATCTCTGACGAGTACGAGGACGGTTAGGGGCATGGGGATGAGCTCCACCCATGCCAAAGACAAAAACAAAGACCCAACGAGCAATTTGTCAGCCATTGGATCCAAAAAACTACCTAATTTTGACGCTTGGGAGGTCCACGTCCTCGCTATCCAGCCATCGACGAAGTCCGTTATCCCAGCGAAGCCCAGAAGCCAGAGGGCGACCTATTGAAATTAATAAATTCAGTGAACACAAGAGTTTTCCTAAAATTCCATTGAAAAATATTCCAAACAATGTCGGCCGCCATTTTTCCCAGCAAATTCGATGGAAAATTTGCTCTAGCGATAATAAATCAGTAAATAATAACAACAAAGTACCTGATAATCGTGAGAAACAATCAAATAACTCAAACAAGGTGTCGATACAATTCTGCCAATACAGAGTAAATTTGGAACAGTCCATATATTTTCCCTCTCAATAATTTCCTCGACTTTGTTCTTTGTTTCCTTGAACTCATTAATTATCTTGGCCCGCAGACCTTTTGTTTTTCCCTCTCCCCTAATTGACTTTCCCAAACAACTGTTGTTCCTGTCCACATTGCAATAAAGCCGACTGCTCAGAAGTCTCAGGTGTTCTCCCAAGTTGATCTCACACTTCAACAATTCTGTTCTTTTCAGCTGGAGCAGCAGTAGACATCTGGAGGCCCGAGAATTCCTGAAAAATGAATGAAAATCAGTGGCAAAAATCCAATTGGCAAGTGTGTCATCGAAGAAGATAAACAGAAAAATTCTTACATTGCTCTTGCTTTTATTTTGAGGTTATGTTGCACGTCGATAACCCGGAACGCCAGGAACTCATCATCGACCCGGGCGGTTTGCAATATTATTAGTTGTAAATTACGAGTAATTTTCTGAAAACGCTAATTTAATAGTTTCCATTCTACTACTAATTTCACTTAATGCCCTGGCAATTCAGTTGCCACGTTAGGACCACGTTCTGGAGTGGTTACTTGGGTGGTTGATTTGTTTTGGGATTTTTTGGTTAAAAAGGGGAGAAATGAAGTGTATAAACAATATAAAACCTGCTAAACTCGATTTTGAAGGGTATGGGCATGGCAATTGACTTGATTTTAATTATTTTGATGAAATAATTGTCAAGCGTAGGGCAATGATAAGATGGAGAAGGAAAAGATGTCGCCAGATGTCGCCAGCGTCAGCTTCCCAACGGGATCGGTCAGTTCGAGGCCGTTGTATCCCTGGCAAACGACATTTCCTAAATTATTATTAAATTTAGTAAACATTGACAAATATAAATATTTTATTGACATTAATACTCATTTATTTATTTAATATCTTAGTTTTATTGTCGCTAGAATTCTCTCGTGTCCATATTTTGCAGTAGACGTCGCGACAGCTGGTGGAACTCATTAATTTCTTATACAAAAATATGAACATTCTATTGTTTGTTTATCAATAGGCCACCGAACGCAGTCTCTCCGAAAATCGTCTCGAGGACTCCCCACATTACCGGTTTTGCAAACAAAGTCTTTTCAGAGGCGTTATGTCAAGCTGACGTGTGTTATCAGTCATCGAAGATAAGGTTCCGCCGAGGCTCCGTTGAATTGTCCTCTAGAATTCACAAATACTTCAATTTCGACTGCAATTTTGAGCTGGCAATTGTTCTCCTCGTCGAAGATAAGATAATTCGTGAGAAGTGAGTATCAGAAGGATATTTTATTCTCAATTCATCCCCAGATTCTCTTTAATTCCTGATTTATTCAGAAATAATTGGAGGTCTCCAGTAAATAACTTCAGAGTTCACATTCTTTTAATATTTTTACGATTAAGATTTGCCTAATTTTATTTGTCTACTGGAGAAATCTCAATTGGTCACACAAGTAGAGCAAATTCGATCTTCAAGGTCGCAAACCCAGCTTTGAAATGAGCTAGACAACGAGAAAGTTCTGCCACTCATTCTCGAGTTATCGGCAACTAAAGTCGACCGGTTTTGCCCTTCTCGCCCCAACCAGTCCAAAATTATTGAAAAAACTACAGAAAAATTTTGGTTCTACCTCAGAGATCATGGCAGGAGTTTACCCGAGTCTGCACGACAAGTTCCGGAGTGAGAACGTCTGTCCAATCTGCATGATAGAGATGACAGGAGCGCCCAAGTACTCGTGTGAACAGCATCACATTCTCTGTCACCGCTGCAAACCGTATTATCACGTGTGTCCGACCTGTCAATCTCCACTGAGTCCAGCAATTCCGCCGAGAGAGGTTGACGGTGGGTACCATATGCCGCCGTCTGGGCAATACATGCCACACCCATACCCACCTTATCCTCCTGGGTAAGTCGATTTGCACTCGTCGAGACTCAACAGTTGAAAAGCAAATTTTATTTATTCTCTCTACTCATTAAATTACTTTATTTATTAAATAATCTCCCTTCAACATCATTTCAATTGGGAATGTTTACATTCCCGGGATTTTTTTGCAATCTTTTCCCAACGCAAAAAATAATTGATCTTCAATAATTGTTCAATTGCCAGTCCCGGCGCAAGTGCCCCATTCCTGGAGCACGAGCGGCCTTACCCGCCGCCCCCAGAAGCCAACGATCTCCACGCCTGCCAATACAGCAACTTGGGCTGCTACGCCCGCCTCCCGGAGCGCCTGCGCTCGACCCACGAGTCCCGCTGTCAATTTCGTCCGAATTTAGAGAGCGAGAATCTGCCGACAGACCTGAACGTCGACGACGGCGCCCTCGAAGACTGCCGCTACACCATCGCCGGCTGCAACGTCCGACTGCCAATTTGGCGGAAGCAAGTCCACGAGAAACTCTGCATCTACAAGGACAAAATGGCGGAGCTGGAGAGCGTCGAGGATCAGCTGGAGTGTCTGCACGTCGAGGACGATTACGACGAACCCGAGGAGCTGGTGGACTGCCGGTTCAGGGAGTACGGCTGCCAGGTGAGGATGCCCAGGCGGAGGAAGTACAGGCACGAGGAGAGGTGCAACCACGGAAGGGATCACGAGGACTCGGACGAGGATGATTACATCCACATTCGCGAATCTCATGAGGACCCGGACGAGCAGTTGCCCTGTCGTTGGACGGAATTCGGCTGTCAAGTGCAGCCCAGGAGGTGCAGGCGAGACAATCACGAGGAGAAGTGCAACTACAGGAGGGAACACTGCAGATTTGAAGACTACGGGTGCTACGAGATGCTGGAGCCCGCCAGGAGATTTGCGCACGAGAGGAACTGTCGATATTCCTCGTAAATCCACCTGAAGAAAAATTTGGGGCAGCAAAACAATCATTTTTATTTAGTGGCACCTTCGCACCCCTCGCGCAGTCTTTCGAGGGAGTAATAATGAGAATAAAATAATTAAATGAAGAGAATAACTTCTACAGACCCAATGAAATAATAATATATAATTAAAATGTCCAGACTCGCATGTTTAATTAATTCGAGCTTCGAGAGCGTACGGATTTTATTTTCCCCGTGAATGTCAGGATATTCTCGATGGTCTCCTTAAATTTGTAATTCCCCAGGGAAAGCACAATTTTTACGTTGTTTGAACAATCAATACGATCGTGAAATCAATCCTTTGTGTCTTTGTTTCCGTTTTGAATATATTATGTCCTCAGAGGATTGAGCTTTGACTGGATAATGAAAGAATGGATCGAATATTCGATACTCAATTTTCACCTAGGTCTTACAATTATTACGTTTACGTCCCTTCGGACAGCTTTCACATGGAGAAATAGGAATACCGGTCATACTGGGAGAGAGAGTGAGTAACTATGACGGACAAATTCGTCACTCATCGGACGTCGAAGCCGTCACTAATCTGCAGAAATGCAAATGCCTGAAGTGCATTGTCGACTCTCACGTCAAGATTTGCGAGTTCATTAAAAAAATCGATTGCTATCTCCGTATGACTAACCTACTCTCGGTCTCATCGATAATGACCGCCATCTGCTACTATGAATATAATATTCCAGAGGTTGGAGTCAATGAAAATGAAAATAAAGAAATAACGGTAAATAATATATTCATTTACTCTGACAGTTGTTAACGCGAGGTGAATACGTACAAGCAATCCTGAGCATGGTCCATACGCTGAAGCTATTTGGTACTTTATTCGTTTATTGCTGGGCGGCAGAAATGTGCCGGCAGCGAGGTGCAGCCATCGGTGATATTGCATACTCAACGGATTGGCTGAGGAACGATCCGCGAATGAAGCGCCACTTGCTTTTTATCGTTCGTCAGTCGGGGATTCCCCTGAACATTACGGCTGGAAGGTATTTTGTGCTTTCTCTTGATTTCTTCAAAGAGGTAAGTCAAGTATTTCAAGTGAATGTCGGTACTCCGTGAGGATTTGGAATTTATTTCTCATTTCTATTGCAGTATGTCCTGAAATCAATTACCTTCGTATCAGTTATTAGGTATTTTGTCAATAATAAATGAGATACAGCAGCTGAAAACATCGGTCCAATCTCATTTCTAAGCACTTGAGCACTTGGAGACAAGAAATCTAAACAGCAATCTATAATTATTGGGGAGAAATAATTTACTGAGGCTGGCTGTCGAGGGGCCGACAGCCCCTTTGTAATACAAATACTAAATAATAAGAGAAATAGTACAGAGTGAAAAATGATAGATCATAATGTAAGCCTATCGATTATAAGTATTTTATTCAATAAAAAATATATTCCGCGAGTGCGTCCTGGAAATACTCTTCAAAAATTTTGCTGTCAGAAATTTCCTCGCAAGGCTCGCTAAATGCGGATTAAATATTCTATTCCTCAGAGACTTGAGCTTTACATTAACCCAACCGAATGGATTTTTTTATATACCGAACTCACAAAACATTCGCAGAAAATTCGCAGAATGATACGATTATGCAAAAGGCCATGCATTACGATTTTTATGTTTATGTCCCTTCGGAGAGCTTTGACGTTGAAAAATAGGCCACGTCAGTTGCAGTAAAAAAATTCCCAAGTGCGGGCGTGACGAGTGATTTCAAAATGCATCGGCTTCGTAGCTTCTGGAATAGAGAATTCCATCGGTATTCGAGTTATGATAATTATCGCTGGGAAATTAAAGTTCCTCAGTTAACTCTTGGTGCTGTTGGTGTATGGCCGGACGTTGGAAACCAAAAGCTAATGAGATTGTTCATTTCTCTCACAATGATATTTCTCTTTTACGCACTACCTCTAACTGCTGGAATATTGAAAAATGAATTGTTAATTAGCTTAGTAGCTCACCTGGGCCTACTGTATTATTTTATCGCTATAATGATCTCGATGATTCTTCTCCGTTCAAATTCAAAAATTCGTGAATCAATATTCGAGGAGATGCAACAAAATTGGGAG
>JAPYZN010000645.1:0-25146 GCA_030522865.1 Psyttalia lounsburyi
AATTCGACATCGTCGTTGTACGTGTCGAAGGCCTCGGACGAATCCATTGATAATTCATCGCCACCCTCATCCATCTTACTTTGTATTCACACCTCGATATCAATTTCCAGGGGAATTTTTGGCCGGTGACGTCTGAGGTTGATGATCGTTTGTTTATTACGTGAATTCCATGAGGACTCTTGGCTCAATAAACTTCAGTCATGTAGATGGGCTGCTGCTGCTGCTGCTGCAGTGGGAAAAATCTTGCTCAGGGGAGACGTCCCGGACTACTGATATTCTTTATTATGGCTAATCTTGAATCGGCCAATCAGGTACGCATTTCCGTTGTAAAAGAGAACGGTGGAGTGGTCGCTGGACTTTCGTCTCTCTCCACTCGGTTTCAGCGGTTAACTGGCGACAGCCGAACCTGTCATCTGTGGAAAAAATAGATTTACATTTTTTTTTTACGTCAAAGATTATTAGTTAAATTAATCTAAGAGGTTTGGACAATAGCTGCTTACCAACGAGAAATACGGGCCCAGTTTTTCAGTGAGATGACAGGCACAGCCGGTGTTGATTGTTATTTAGGGGGTGGGTAAGTTGCCCGTGGAGTGCCGACAACCTTCGCCGCTCGTTACCGGCGGGATATTTGAAACCAGACTAGCCGCAGATTACGTCAGAAATAATTCCTTGTATGAAATTAATTTGTTCAGCAATTCAACACTCGAGTTCCCGTTATTTTGACAATGAAATTGTTCTTCAAAAGTTTTTACAATATTGTCTATTATCAATTTTCAATTGCACGATTAGATCGTTACCTGTCAAATACTGAGATAGGATTTATTGCAATTGCAGGTTTCCTCGAACTCTCAACTCGCTGAAGAATCCACGAGGTGTTGGCGATTTTTGGGGTGGAGAGGCTCGGGGAATCAATTTACGAGGAAATCGAATATTGCTCTTGCCGGTGGACGTTAATGAGGGCACCGAGAGAGGGACAGGAGGCGGACGTCGACGGGAAAATTCATGTCCAGGTAAGGGGCTTTCATTCTCCTCGGCCCAGGGGGGCCCAAAGGAATTCCGTCGTAAAACCAAAATCTCCGGAATCTGTTGGCGAAGATAAAGCAAACAAGCGTCAGGCCAATATAACAGGAAATACAAGGCTTGAAAGCCCCAGGGGAACAAATGAACAATTACGGCTCAATAGGGTTTGGAGACTGGCCCAAACTCTAATAGCAAGTCTAGAAGAGAGAGAGAATATCCCCAAAGGTTTCCACCGTTTTATGACGCTCGGAATTGCGGACAAGCGACGTTTTTCTCGGAGAAATACCGGTGATTACAAAATATAGCTATTTCAATAATTAATTAGCTATTTACGCCCATCGCCCTGATTTTTTTTTTAATTTTTTGCCCTATATTCTCCAGAATTCCCCAGATTTCAGTTTTTTTTTCGCTTTTTTGTCTTCGGGGATTACACACGCGAAAAAATATGAGAAATTATAATTTTGGCATGAAACGAGCCGCCATAATCTCTGATTATGCGATAATTAGATGTGCCAAGTGTCAAATGCCAATAACAATATAATTATCAAAGTATAATCACAGCCAATAATCAGTATAATCAACTCCCTAGACCTCTTGATGGATGTAGACAATATGGCGGCCGAATTCACTCATGAAAAAAAATACTAATTATTATTCCTACACACGCAGCACTCACTTGAGGCCTAATTATCGCGCAACACGAGATTATGGCGATTAGTTTAATTCCAAAATTATAATTTTTCATGCTTTTTTACATGTGCAATTCGCCAAGAGAAAAAAGCGACAAAAAACTGGGAAACATGGCGGCCTACCTAGGGACCCTAATTCCACCAGACCCTACACAACAGCTGTTTTTGTCAAAAAACGATTATCAAAATCCGGATTCTCTAATTGTAAATATCAACATCATGTGCACATAATGCGACACTGAGTTTTGTAAGATAATCCTGCGAGAAAAAAATGGAGACTTACTCAGATGGTAAGGTCCATTGCTTCTTCAAGGTTGATGCACAATAAACATTCTGATAAATAAAAAAACAGCTGTGGCAAATTGCGCAGGACAGCAGGACAGTTGCTTGTACGGGGAACAGGACTTTTCAGTCCTAGACCCAAAAACAATTTTTCGTTATCTTATGGCCAGCCCCTGTATCCGGTAAAAACAGTCGAGATGGCGCTGGTGAAATAAATTTAAAATTCTCAGCTGTTTTGATTTTTTAAGGTTATTGCGAAGTGTTTCGATCAATTTCTGGTGCTTATCATTGGATTTAGATTTCTATGTCTAGGCGATAATTAAATAATTCAGAATTGACTGAGCAATTAATCGACAATGGCTTCAGGACTGGAGAGTTACGTCAATCGTATCCTTTTTATTCATAAATAAGATCAAGTTCATTGGGCAAATTCTGGATTATCTAGCCTTAATTGTTGTTATTTCACAGATACTGTGTCAATTATCACATCAGATGGGCGGAATTTCATCGTAAGGAACTCTCCAGAATATTCTGTTCTATTTGAACATTCATTTTTTCAATGAGACTCACTGTTTATACCGATAATGTCGATGATTTCAGGGAACTCTGAAGGGATTTGATCAGACGATCAATCTTATTCTCGACGAATCTCATGAAAGAGTCTACAGTTTAACACAGGGAGTTGAACAAGTCGTTCTGGGCCTGCATATAATCAGGGGAGATAATGTGTAAGTCATTGAACTGGATGTGCAAGTCATTGAACTCATTAAAACTTGTGACAAGTCGTGACTCAAAATAATAAGCCCATGGAAATATTTCAATGACAACTTAGAAGACGAGAAAATTCCTGTCCAACAATTTTGATATAAAAATCCAATAGACAAATTACAAATCCTGACAAAATTTTCTATAGATTATTCAACAGAAAATCTGCAGAACTTTCGCAGACTTCTAATAAAGTTTAAACAAATTCTATTAAAAGTTCAAGTACGTGATGGAGTAATTTTCTTACCAGTCTGCTCCAAAACCACATTCTCCTGGGCCCCAAGAGTCAAATCGACAATTTACAGCCCCAAATTGTCATATCGACAACGGAATTCCATTATAAACAATCATAAATAAATTATTGTCTTCAATTTGTTTCCCGTAGAGCAATTGTAGGAGAATTGGATGATGAAATGGACTCTCGCCTGGATCTTGGATCAATCCGAGCTGAACCGCTGACCTCAGTGGCCCACTGAGAGCAAGCCAACCGTACTCGTAAATCATTAATCATTTTTTTTAATAACAAAAAGGCTCGCTAACTCTAAGACAATGTAAATAGCAAATCAAACAACAAGAATAAATTTTCCAGGCTCACCAAACACCAACTGAAGGGATAGATGATTTTTTTAATTCAGAATAATTGTCATTATTTGTTGATAACAATACCCGGCTTACGTGAATGCCGACAATGAGGGAAATGAGGGAGAATATAAACAAAAATCCTTACTCCTTGATTACCCACAAATTAACAATAATCCCCTAATGTAATGAAACGACAATGATTAAATTTCAGTACTCCCCTGCGGAATGAATTTTACAAACGGAATGGGATAGCAATTGCTGAATAACAATTGATCAATTAAATGGATATCTATACAAATATATTTTTCAAATATTCCATAATGTACATTTGTTTTAAGTGTCTAATGATTAATCCTTCATTATGTCAATAAAAAAAATGAATAAATTAACCAGTCTAAGTAATACAATTCATTAATCACTAATGATTTATTTCTATAATCTGCAGTTGACAAATGAGAAAAGAAAATGATTTCACATACGACAATTGAATATACACATTTTTTTGTTTTTCGTCTATTTACAGAAAAATATAAAATGTTATCATTGATATAAATTATAGCTACATCATTGTGAGTGAATATTCTGCCCAATTATTCAGTTATGATTAACATTATAAATAATGAAAAATAAGATGACTCAACGAATCTCAAGTGATTACACATCACCAATATACAATTACCTAATGGAAGTTATTAACCCGTAACTATCTTACTTTGACTTGCACCACAGGTAAAATTATAAAAAATACTTGAGCCATCGTGATTATAAATAATGCTTAAAAATAGAAAAATAACACCTCTTGACAATTTTGCACTCCATTTCAATGAATCATAATTTATTATTGTACTCAAACAAATTGTCAATTAGATGCAATAATAATCATTAAATTATGCTTTCCTTCATAATCTTATCGTTATGAACTTATGACGAACGTGTTACAAAACTGATTAATACGTAATTGAACCACTGTATTATGTTCAAATTGAGCTATTCTCAATAGTTTGTCCACTATTAATAGAAACAAACTTTGTTCATAATTGCATGTCTCCTTAATCATGATAGACTACCTACTGAGGCGATCGATTCCCCCTATTTGAGTTATTGGGATTAGACCGATTTCTGTTTCTTCTGCGCACCCTTCCTCGACTCCTGCCAGGATTAGCTCCATTGCCACCAGCCCAATCAGGCCCATTGCTGCCAAAATTCATGGTATTGGAGGGTCCAAAAGGCATCATCGATTCATTATTGCCAGGTCCAAAGTTGTTGTAATTATTGCCTGAAAAATTTTGCTCATAATTTGGACCAACATCTGAGTACAATCCCGGCGCTGGACCAAGTAAGCCAGGTCCTCCATTTCTCTGAACATATCGTGCATCAAATCCCATCTGATTCTGCTGCATTGGGGGGCCATTTTGGGGAATTGCATTAGGCATCCCAGACATCCCCATGGGGATACCTGACGAGTGCTGTATGGGCATGCCGGGCATCGCCGGCATCCCCCCAAGCATTGGACCCTGGCCCATTCCCATGTTGATACCCGGCCCTGTCATTACAGAGCCTCCTAACCCCATTGAAATGTCACCAGAATTCTGAGGCATGCCTGGCATCATCGGATTGCTAGGAATTTGATTGGATATTTCCAGAGCCTTTCTCCTAGGATCTACCCTGACTTGAGGAGGTGATTTTGGTGTATCAGGTATTGATTTTACTGGTGGTGGAGACATTGGTGAGTCAGGTGCATCATTTTTCGATAATCTGAAGATTTTACGTAGTCGGGGATCGTGTTTCACTGCTGCATCATTCTTGGTAAGCTTGAGGCCAGTGTAATTGGGCCTGGGGATGTCCACAACATAGACCTTGTACAATAGGGGGGTATGCGATGCAATACTCGCATCAATCTCCGTGCAAGGTACATGAGAGGGTGCAGGTTTAAATGGTAATGTCAACATTTGCCTCAAATCAACATCAGATCTGCCACTGTCAAAGCCCGCCATTCTCAAATCTGTATCACCAAAATCCTGGTATCGTTGTCTCAAGTCCATGTCTTTCCTCCGATGATCCTGATCAAGCCGAGCTCGAAGATCAGTGTCCATACCGTGTGTATAATCTGATGATGTAATGCCTGACGAGTAAATACTCGTTTCTAACCTCAAAGTACCGGACTCCGATTTACGTGAATCTGATATACTGGGACTACTCGGTTTAGCTTCCTCCATTCTTCGTTGACGAGGATCTCTAGACATTCGAGGATCTCTGGAGACTGGCGCTGCACTGGTAGAGGGCGATGACTTTGGACTGGGCACTTCGTTTTCCAATTTAACTGTGGAAGACAGTGGCTCCGATGAATCTGGTGATTTTGTTCTTGTTTTATCATCGTCCTTGGAAGACTCTTCAATATTTCGTTTCACTTGGGGCTTTATGGAAGACAGAAGCTTAGTTACTTCAGCGCTGATGTCAATTTTACTCAAGTCTCCGAGTTTATCAACAATCGGAGCTGGTTGAGGAACAATTATGGAGGGCAACAGGGGGCTTTCTTTAGTGGGACTCTGCTGATCACCTTTCTCACTCTTCTCGTCCTTCTGATTGTCCTTTAAAACTATTTGAAGATTGCCATCCTCATCATCGTCATCGTTATCATTATCAGACTCATCGGAGTACCATTCCTCCTGGTCTTTCAGAGCATTCTCTACAGCTGATTTTTCATCGGATGTGATGAGACTGTCTCCAGCTGCTCTCTGCTGCTGTTGAATTCTCAGGAATAATTCTTGTGCAGTTTTCGGCAGATTTGGTGATGTCTCCTGGCCCCCAGAATACGATTTGGGGGAATCTCTCAGGTCCTGGTCTGAATTTGTGTTGTCCTGGCGGGTTTTGTACTTATGATAAGCCTCCAAATCTTTCTTCTTGTCCTCCTCATCAGCTGGTACTTCGATGACGAGGTTTGACTCCTCTTCACGATCACTTTCATCGTCGAACTTGGATGTCGATAGACTCGCCGCCTCGTCAGCTAAACTCAGGGACTGAGAGGTCTTGGCCATTGTGTTTGCTAGTAGTTGTCTCAAATCAATGTCTTTGGGCATCGAACGACTCTCTGAAGACTTGGATGATGCCTCCTCCGAATCTTTCGAGTCTCCCTTCACTTTTGATTTGCCTTCTAGCCCTGGCGTCCCCTGGATCTCATTGTAGAAGTCCATATTGGCTGCAATACACTGTTGAATCAGCAGACGCTGTTGGATCTGCTGATGCTGCTGCATCGCCAGGCTCAGAGCGACATTTGGCAGATTCAGGCCAAGTTGATTAACTGTTTGTAGGAGTACTATTTGCTCCAGGGGGACACGATCGTCATCAGAACCCCAGCGCGTCTTCTTGCCAGGCATTTTTTTCTCTTTCGTGGTGCTCGGTCGCTTCTGGGAGTCGGCAGGAGGTTCGTCCTCTTTCTCACCGGACGAGGTATTCCCTTGAGAACTCATTGAATTCAGACCTACGTCAAAGAGGCTCGGAATCTTCTGGGGGTCCTCCTCCGGACCTTGAGAGTGATTTCGTGCTGTATTGTTGATCATCATCAGCGCACTTTCTCGACTCAGTCGGGGGAAATCACCTAGAATCTCCTTCGGTGCTGTCTCCAAGTGTTTCAGCAGAATATTCTTCACCTTGAACCAGAAGAACGTAGAAAATTAGTTTAATCAGTTTAAATTGAAAAAAAAATCATTCAAATTGATTGAACACCAGTCGCAACTGATGCATTCGCTGGAACAGTCAACTTGGAAAATTCTCAGCAAAATTGATCTATTGTTATCTCCTGTTACCCCTGAGTGTTGATTAATAATTTGATAATTACCTGATCATTGAGAGGTTCGTGAGAAAATTTGCAATTGGAACCGGCTGCGCATTTAAGGCCAGTGTGATGAAATTTGCATGGGAAATCGTGATGCATGTACAGACACTTGTCCCTCTTGGCACAGCAGTCCATAAGATAAAATTTACAAAGCTCCATTTTCCTGGGAGGAAGTGCATTGTGGGAGAATGGACAATCATCGCCACGATGACACTTTCCCTGCATAAAATATACGCAAATTGAGTCTGGATCCTGATTGTTGTCATTGGGCTGATTTCTCCTGCCATTTCGCTCGTTCCTTGCACTCCCTCGGCTTTTATTCTTCCCAGTTCGTTCATTTTTTCCCGACCTCCTCGGGGTTGAGCCCCGATTGTTGCTGCGCTTCTCGTCACGATGTCTGTTCGTTCGTTCCTCGGAATCTCGGTCCGAATTGTTATCAAAATTTTCACGCTCGTGGGAACGACGGGCGGGACTCGTGTCGTGGAGATCTTTTCTGTTTACTGGAGATGCCCCTCGAACGAACATAAACTCATCGTCATCGTCGTTACCATTTTCCTCTTCGCTGAGCCGTCGTTTCTGTTGAAGAACCAGTAGTCGTTAATATTAATCTGTTCATTAATGGAATCAACAAATTCAGAAATTGAAAATTATGATTTTCATTGAATCATTGAATTTGTTTTCGTACAATGAGGGAAGAACAAATGTTGGATGAACAAACTATTATTTTGTTTACAATTTTTCAGCTATTAATTTCTTCATGGGAGTAAAGAAAAGCTTTTCAAAAAGACCTCTTGTCTCTGAGCGTCGTAGATCATTAGCTTCATAACGGTCGGATTTAATTGGAATGATTAGATTCAAAATCATGTTGTCATTCCCTTAATGAAAATATAACGAGACTTCTATCGTTGTACCTTTTTTCACCAACGGACTAATGATCAAATCATCAGCAGAAGTAATCACAACTCAATAATTATTTTTCTTGCAATTATTCAGTCACTGCCATTTGGAGGTGACGACCTATTCCACCCAAGCCTCAATTTATTCCAGTAATGAGTAAACTGAGACAATCGATAAACGATTTTTGTTTTTTATGAATGTAAATTCGACATTCACAAACGCTTGAAAATACATTATACTACTCATTAGTATTACTATTTTACTACTGTTAGAGTGAGCCATAGTTCATTCGTTCAAGAATTATCTCGCAAACGGGTGGGGATTCACTGAATGTTGAGAACGAGTTTTTAATTACAAAAATCTTCAGCCCTAGGAAGAATCTTCTGTAGTATCTCCAACATCACTTCCTTCCGAAATACGTTTGCCGAAGATTTTGAAATTTTACAAGAAATTCATATTTTGGCACAAGAAAATTGTAATTATTCAATTGAATTAATTTTTTTTTAACCTTAAATCCAACTATCATTAACTGTTGACTGTTTGTTATCAATAAAAGTCGAGAATGTTTTCTCTGACCTTGGAACATCTCATAATCATTAATAAACCGTTAAATCTTTGTTTTGAAAGCTTCAATTGACCAGAAAGAAAATGGCTTCCAGAAGACCTCATAATCGGAAAGAAAAATTGTTTTCCATCGCCGGAATAAGTAAAACGAGTAATTCCAGAAAAAAAAAATGGAGAAAAGACAATTTTTGTTTCCAAGAGAATGTCATTTGTGAGGTAATTCTCCACAGAATCCAACTTCTATGATCAACTCAGTGAATTCTAAAGCAAAAAAAAGGATACAAACCTTCTGATCTTTATTTCGGTCCTCGTCCTTTTCCTCTCGACTCCTCTTTCTATTTTTACTCCTACTAGAGGAATTTTTTCCCTTGCTTTTCTCGTCTTTCTTATTAGCCCCATCCAAAGCAGCCTTGATAGCCTTCTCCACATCACCAGCCCAATCCTCCGTTGGATTTTTGTACTTAGTAAATCGATCGGATTTACTTCCCCCTGTACTACCAGCGGCATTGCCAGTCGATGATTTGCTCTTACTTTTATTGGACTTAGAGTCAGCATTTTTGTCCTTATGAAACTCGGACTTCAAGTTTTTCGATGAATCAGAGGTTTTTGCTGGTGGTGGAGGTGGTATGGGCTCATCATCTTCATCAGAGGGAATTTCTCCATCTTCCAAATCATTATTAGCCTCATTGCTGTTTATGGAGAAGAAAAACATTATTTCTGAAATTTGTTGATTTTCATTGTCATTGGCATTTTTCTCGGCTCCTCAAGTGATGACATTACGATAATAACGAGATGATATGCTGACACATGATGCTGAAATAGACTTCACCTAACTACTCTTTTCATGATTTTAATTCATTAATATTTCCTGAAAACATCAAATTTGGTTTCTGTCTGTTTTTTTGACTGGATTCTATTGGACACCTTTGATTGATCTCCTCTTGTACTGGAGGACGCTCAGCAACTATTTGTCCTTCAGTATTGATAACTGATTCTATTTGCAATTATTGAAAATTCTCCCTCACTTCACCACATCAATGGACAATCCAGCAATTTGGATCATACAATTAATCGATGAATCATTATTTTTCAGTTGTCATGACGACGATCGTCAGGCACTCCCACCATTTATTCACGTACTCCTACCATATTCTATCAAATTTGAGTAGTGGAAAAAAAAAAGAAAGACAAACGAGACAGAGAGTACTTTCTATAGAATAAATGTAATCTTCTAGGTCTTCATGAACTGAACTGTACGGAGATCTAGTGCAGTACTGCTCGGTTAAAAAACGTCGATCATTCACGACAAAGCCAAACACTTGGCAAGACGGAATGGATCAATAAAGGCCTTGAAGCAAAATGTATTTTGAAAAAAAATTAATCATAAAAATTTGCACAGAAGGAAAAAAAAGTCCTTACAATTTCGGTTAGACTGAATTCAGCACAAAAGCTTGGTTTATCGACCGTCACAATCCAATGAAGCCTGACAATCAGTCTTCAAAGGACTAATTAATAAGAATTTTAACCATAAATTCATTAATAAGCGTCACAAAAAAATAATAATCACCGATCGTCGTATGAACTCCGGAAAGTACATGAAAAATTATTGTCTTCTTACCAGTGTCTGTGGAGCATCATTCATTTCATTAGTTCATCAATCATCATGTGTTGCATAAATGTTATTATCTTTCATAAAACATCATTTTCGTTATCATCTCATGGAAATCACTCTTTCAAGAGCTGAGAGAAATCTCATACAATGGTTGATCAGAAGTTTCATTCAATCGATGGAATAAAAAAAACAATAACTTAATTAACAAAAAGTCGTATTGTTGGTTAATATTTGACAACGTGGACAGTACTTCTGTCTCGTCATAATGTCGCCAGTACCCCCAGCCTACGCGTACGTCCGTTATACATAAATATGTGACTTATTCAAGTGTACTCAAACAGTAACAACAAAACAAGAAGGGTCAGTTGCGTGACATCGAGTTATCCCCCTTTTTTTTTTGACGCCCTGACAGATGTTTTTAGGTCTGTTGTTCAAGTGTCTGGCTGATTGAGGCACCCCAGCGTGTCCGATCGTGAAGAGAAAAAATTGAACTCCAATTGCGAGACAAGGAATAATCAATGTTAAGAATAATTAATGTACAACCGACTTTTAAGGAGTTCTACATGTGGAAAAAAAAGGATTCCTTAACCTCTGGATGTCTCCCGTGGCTCTACCATTGGAAAGAATCGATCGAACTGGCTTCCCCGTTGTCTACTTCCCGGACAATCGAGTGGGGCAAGCTTGACGGAAGTCAAGCTCTAAATTCTATGCTTTTTATCCGACTCAAAACGTTGCGTAACCCGTCCAAAAATATTTTCTCCCCGATACGAATGGTTATTACAGCTTGAGAGACTCGATGGCGTTGGGAAGCAGCAGATTCTGATGAAAACCGAGTTAACATTGTTCATGAAAAATAACAAAAATCTCAATTATTAAGATTATGACGTTCACTACGCGCAACTACCACAATGGAGATCAATAAAAGACAACAAAATCCCATGAATTCAGCAGACATTTTCCCTCCACGATCGAACCCGTCTTGCTCAATTGTTGTTCTTGTTGTTGTTGTTGTTTTTTGTTCATTGGTTTCAAAAAAGAAAATAGGATTAAGCAAACCTTTGGATCAGTGTTTCGGCCGCGGTAACACTCTCAAGTGCCATATTCGACTACGACCATAAACTTTTGTAAATCAATGATTTATCTTTGAGTATCAACAATTAAACTCCTATTTTTCACCCGACGATCGTCCCTCAACTGCGCAATATTATCGTTTTACTATTGCATTTCCTCGGATCAATAACTAATAATCGCCACTAATATTTCCCGACGACGAGATCTATTCGTTTCTCGGCCCTGGTGGATCTAGTGATTATCATGCCTTCCCCAAATATTCATTGGGCCTCTTCCACGAATGCCTCCGACGGTTATTACCACGAACCAGTGCTCAAATGAGGGAGAAAAAGTGAAAAAAAAATCCTCCCCAAACTGTTTTTTCCCGTTTTCCCTGCTTTTTTTCCGTCCTCTAGTGCGCTCTCCCCCACCAGTAAATCCGCAAATCTGTTAATTCTGTTTTTTTCTCTCTCTTTCCTCAAGTATTTCACTCAATTAAGATATTGGCATTTATTGGTTTTCACTTTATTATACGTTATCTCCAATTCTCAAATCAATATGATGATTCAAGATCGAGTATTGAAGTATTGTCCCTTCTTTTTAATTTTTCTTTATCTTTATATCTTGTGTGGTCAGATCGCCGCCGCAAACAACGTCATTGTAGTTGACGTGGCATTGCCGAGTACCTCCTCGCGACGTACAGTAATGCGACGGTCAGAGGAGTGGGGGGGGAGCAAAAAAAAAGAGGACGCCGGATATTTTCTCTAGGGTAGCCCCCTCTCGCCGTCCAAAGAGCTAGAACCCAACCATCACGTGACCCCCTTTTCAGCTCTGCTGCAATGTGTACGTGTTAATTATGATTATTTTTTACTCTCTCTCAATTGATTACTTTTAATTTCTCATTTTAGCGAATATCCAGCACGATTCGATGATTTTTTTTTTTTTGAGAGTCAGTGCGACCTCGCAATTTACGATGATTTTTTTTTTCTTACGCTTCCACTGGGCAATACGACCCCTCGACTCGCTCAGAAACTCAGCAAAACTTCCGCTTTTTTTGCCTCGTACGTAGCATTTTTCTGGTGAATTTGTTGCAATATTTCGATAGGGCTGACGCAATCTTGAATGGCGATGTAACGAGGATGGAAAAAACGATCGAACGGTGCAATTGTTGGAGTTTAATTGGATTTTTCTGCGTTTTAAATTATGTAAAAGAAGGAAATTGTCTTTACAAAATGGTCGTCTTTTTGGTCGAATTAAGGCGAGTGCGAATGGATTATTTGGATGTTTTTTCTCTTTTTTTTTGTTCTGTTGATTCTTGTTTGTTTTCTTTTCTGGCTTTTTGCGGTGATTTTCGTTGCAATTAAATTGTAATAATCGATAATAGAGAAAACTTCAAAGATTAACTAAACATGGGCACATCTGGAACTATTCTGAGACGCAGCCGAGAGCAACGGAACGGATGACGAAGCCACCCAGCCGCTCCCCGATTTTTCTGGAGAGGGAGAAGTTCAGCCAATGGGAGGGCAATGCTTGAGTCACGTGGTGCTGGGTCACCACTGGCGGAGGAGGGATGACTCTCACTGAGGCGACCCTGGCTCGTTACTGGGTTTTTCGGACAAAATTCCTGGGAATGAATCGACGCAGCAGGAAATTATCAGGAGTACTCGTCGTTCCAAAAACATTCGGTACAATAATTCAGGGGCTCCGAATTGTTTCCGATTTCATTGATCTTATTTATGATCTTACATACAAGTCATGAGATTGTTGGGAGAGACAATTGAGAATGGAGGTGTCCACAACTAATTATTTTTCTTAATTAAAATGCTGATGTTGGATTTGTCCCTTTTATTGAGTAATTATCCAAAATTAACATTCGGTTCGAGACTAGCTCCACTAGCATCCATTTTATTTGATAAAATCAATAATTTAATTTATTTTAATCGTCATAGATGATGGAGTGATCGAACAAACCGCATCAACTGACAATTTGTTTATTTATGACAATATATTTTATATACAATGACAATAATGATAACTACCTCGACCTCTCAACAATTGTGAGAAATTGTTGACAATACTTTTGTCACAAAATTCTCAGTATAAAAATACAAAATAGAAATAGTACAAATACATTTCATCCCTCAAATTCCTATTTCGATCATGAAATTATTTTTGAGATGTTGGAGAATCGTACAAAAAGAATAATGAAACGATAATCACAAGGGATTTTTATAAGTCGATGTTTTTTCTCTCTCTACTCTTAATTAATATACTTCTCTCTGTGCCCAGTATATCTAATGCCAGACATCCAACTGCAGTGCAATAATCAAAGAATCCTAAACTCCAGTTATAAAAAGTGTCAGGCCATCTTGAAAACCTCGACAAAGCTAAAAATTACCAGAACCAATGAAAGATGAACAGATATGTTAGAAGAACCAAAAAAATTAAATTGATTTTGCTACAATTCTGAGAAGAGAAGATCCACTCGATTTTGGAAATTTCCAATCGTATCCAGTCGATTATATTTCTTTAAGCAATTATCTTTTCGAACTTATAACAGTAATTGCCTAATTTATAGGAAGAGGTTCAGAAATTGTCTGAATCTCCAACTTAACCCCAAAGTGTCCTCAACGTATTCACCGATACTGCTCTCAAAACGATTTCTGTTTACCCCTTTCCTAGCCATTGCAGGCATCACTGAAATAACTGAAGAGCTATTCTCAAGAGACTATTTTTAATAAACAAAATTCTCTATAACAAAAAAGTTCTGCTGTCTCCTGAGCTCTCAATGTCTGCAAACCTCACGAACCAAGAAACCTGAGTGAAATGTAGAGCCCTCGACTTGCCCAGGACTTCCAGTTTCCATGAAACCAACGAACAATCACGAATGAGCACATTCTGCTTTCTCTGTATCCTCAACGCTGGGAGCTTTGGACTCCTCCTTGACAATCTCAGCAGACCGATGATGAAAGACAAACGATATTCCACTGCTCCAGCAGTGTCGCAGAGGAATATCAGGTAGAAGCCTGGGTACATGTGAGTGCCTCCAATCCGACAGATCAGAATTACAATTGGATTCCTCCGGTGGTGCCTTGATCTCCATTCCATTGACACATCTCTTGCACTTGAACTTGGTATGTGTATCCGAAATTGTATTCTCCTCGAGTTTGAATAAATCCCTGAGATCAGTAAGTGTGAAGTGCCTACAGACATCGTCCTCCTGATCCACAACAGTAGAGCTCAGTGCTTTTTTATGCGCCTGACGTTGGAAGATCTTCTCTTCAATGGTTCCAGTGCAGAGGAACCGATAGACAAAACAGGGTTTCTTCTGGCCATCCCTCCAGACTCGAGCCATTGCCTGATCGTCATTAGCAGGATTCCAATCGGGATCGAACATCACTAGCCGATTAGCACCCACCAAATTCAATCCACAGCCCCCAGCCTTTGAGCTCAGCATGAATATGAAATCCCCACTGTCTGGATTATTAAAATTCTCCACAACTTTCGCCCTCTTCTTTATCGACATTGTCCCATCAAGACGAACATAACGATAAGCCCTCTTGGCGCAGAGTTTCTCAAAAAGATCGAGTGTCTGAGTGTAGTTGGAGACGAGAACAATTTTATCTGTTGAAGTTGATTTGATGGAAGCTAGAAGAGTGTCCAGAACCATCAGCTTGCCAGATAACTCTGGGAGGACCTCTTTTGTACTGTAGTTTGCAGGCAACAGTTTGGAGGCGCCCTCGAATCCCTCCGAATTTTGCTGGATTTTTTCGTAGACGAGGTCTGGATGATTGCAGAGTTTCTTCAGGAGAGTGATCGCTGACAGGGCTGACAGTGTGCCACCTTTTTTCTTCTCCCCCTCGTGGTTTGCCATGGATTTACGAATTGACTCGCTCTTGATGAAATTCTTGTATAGCGTCGTCTGGAGATCCGTCATCTTGATGCAGACCACTAGTTCGTACTTGATCGGCAGGTACTTTGAGAGGAGTGCACTCGTTCGCCGGATTAGACATTTATTTACCACTGTCACTAGCTCTTGGAGACATTCCTGAGCTCGGGCACGTTCGGAGTCTGACGCTGCCGCATCTTGACCTCGGAGGATTGGGTTCTCAAACTTTTTACGGAATTCCTGGAAAGGGAATTTATCAATTGAGGTCTGGGGAAAGTCAAAACTGGGGAGTTAACTCTGAGAGATTTTTTTCAAAGATCATTCCTCAAGACAATTTAGTGTGAGTGAATCGTGAGGCGAAGATTTGGAGTTTTGGATGAGATGTGTACATGTGGACGTGAAAAAATGGGCTAAATATCGTCAAAATTGTTTGTTTATGGATTTATTTCAATGAAATAAAATAATTGGATTGTTACCTGAGCAGTCCCAAGTAACCCAGCGTTTACGAAGTGAACGAGTGAGAAATACTCCAGGAGGTCATTCTGAATTGGTGTACCACTGAGCAAAACCCGTCTTTTAGCCTTCAATCCCATCAGAGACTGATAAGTCTGATTCTCCGAGTTTTTCAGCCTGTGCCCCTCGTCGCAGAGCACCAGGCCCACCTCGTCCTGATGGAGGACATGAGCATGAAGCCGAAATGTTTCGTAACTGATGATCAAGATGGGATTGACACAGCGACGTCCAAAAGTCTTCATGAAACCCGTCAATTTGTTGTCAATTTCCGACTTGCTGCCACCATCGATTGCCAGGGGTCTTACACGACTCCCTAACCACTTGAATATTTCGTTGTACCAGTTCTTAACTAGAGAACTTGGAGCCACTATTATTGCTTTCTCGATTAGGGGCTTGGCCTCTGGTCCTGCAAATCCAAATTAGTTTATTATTTTTCGGTCTCGACAATCAGACACTCATCGTCGGTCGACCAATTTTCGGAAACTCACGTCTAAAACATGATTGTTGTAAAAGAAATAAATAAATAAACCTTCTAATGCTTCTATTAACCTCAAATGCTCTTCTAATGCTTTTCAACTCAGATCTGGCTCAAATTGGCATTCGCCTAGTCATTGGAGAATTAATTATTGACGAAAGTGTTTCATTATTGGGGACTTTACGTCTGAATATTTGAGTGGAATGTCTTATTTGTTGTTAGGAGGCTTTGATAAACGTGGAATAATCATGAAACCTTGTTTAAGTAGTGTCCAAAGGAGTGTGATACATTGAAGAGTCTTTCCAAGACCCATTTCGTCTGCCATAATACAGCCAAAAGCTCCGTCAATTCTCTTTCCTGTTACGCACTCGTACATAAATTTCACACCCTCTCGTTGATGTGGACGCAAGATGTTGCACAGCTGAGGATCCACGACAACATGAACTAACATTTTGCTCCTGAAAATAAGTCAATTTGAGGACATTCTCCAACCGAAACTAAAGCTCCTGCGCAGATTTTTGCAACAATCGGTGGGTTCAAATGTATTCTCGCGAATTTAATAGCAAAAATTGTAAGACTTTTCCTGAGGCTGACAAGTGACAGCGATGACGTTAATTTCAACTATTTGACAGATTTTTTATCAATATCTGAGAATTTAATGCGGACAGACATTTTTTTGTGACGAACATTTTTGGAGAGCGAAGTGAGAGCTACGAAAAAGGTTATTAACAACTTCTCCAAAGCTCTCTTAGACTTTGATGGGAATAATATTGTTTAAAAATCTACTGTTGAATTTCTGACTCACTCATCAATTTTCAGACGTTCGTGCTCAGATAACTCAGGGGGTTCGTAAACCACCAGTGCATTGGCAGCGTAAGGATCATGTAGAGGCCTCCTTGGACCAGAGAGCCTTGAACCCAGTGATCGACCCGACAATTCATAACCTGGGATAGGTATTTTGAAGGGTTTCTTAAGTAAATCTCGAATTCTTCGCTCCTGTGAATCATCAAATGTGTAATAATGACAAATTTTTTCCGTGTGGGGACGTTGATCAGTTAAAAAATTACTGGGAACATTTTTGATCGTATTAACTGGTATTACCATTGGTAATCATATTCTGCCATTTTCTAGACTTGACATAGTATTTTTTTTGAGAAAATATGTTTGAAAAAATTGGATGAAATTTGTTATTTTGGGAAATTTTGGGTCATCAGTTGGAAGGATCTTGCTTCTTATACTCACATGGTCTGAAATAATGTCCTGAGTTGCTGACAAGTCCTTGTCACTCAATTTAATCGCCTTTTTTTCAGGAATAAGAAGTGGCTTGACTTTTGCTGCCAGCCTTATTCGTTTTCCTCTAGGTTCTGCATTCTCGTCAATAGTCGTTGGCTCTCTTTTGTACTGAGTCACTGCTGATGTGTTGATATTCTCGATGTTCAGGAGCAGAGGACGTCTGCCACACTGACTCGGTGCTAGTGATCTATTCTATATTACACATGAATACCATAATTATCAATTTTTGTGATACAAACTCTTGACCAATCCAAGCCAGAGGTGCACGTACGAAGAAATTGTAAAAAATAGGATTTTATTCTTTTTTTTACAGAACTTTTTCTATTGAATATCTTAATAGAGACAGTCAAAAACTATCAGGAAGTTCAATCGACATCAATGGAATTGTCTAGCGAATTCACAAGGATTTTCTATTAAATTTTCTCGTGTGATTGCAGATCTACTCCGGATTTATTCTACCGAGGACTATTCACCATCATCATAAAATAATCTTATGTATGAAACATTTGCTCAAAACTAGCATTGGACCCTGACCTGATGTTAACCAAAAACTAATATCTAATCTAAAAAACTCTTACCATCTCTCTATCCTCCAGTTAACCCTTCACTGACTGTCAACTTCGTTCATCGACTCCAAACAATTTCAATCAATAGCAGAGGAAAAAAAGAAAATAAATTCTCAGTGTCAAATCATGTTTCTTGTCAACAACTGATGTGACTACCAAAACATTCTCCAACTCTTGTCTCCGTTGAAATTGGAACATGGACTGATGGCGCGCCATTCACTAGCTCCTGGATGCACCAGCAGATGTCTCGTACTCAGTAAAAAAAAAAAAAAAGTCTACATCGTCGATTGATTCTCACACTGACACAAAACCGTTTTAAAGTGTTAAAATAAATCTGGATTTCGTTGTCTCGTCGTAAATTGACGATAATAACGCCGTTCAATATCTGTTCTCATCAACAAATACATATTACAGACCACATATGTCTCGGGTGTCCTCTCCTAGCTACGAACCAACAACTCAAACGTTTGGTGATGTACACAATATAGGAGTGTATGATCAACTAGACGTCCCTGAATTTCAAATTCACGTGAGATTTTACAAAGTTTGTCTGAAATTAATTGAAATCACATCAAGAATTATCTTATTTATCTTTACATTTGTCAATGTCTGATAGCGGCGGGTGAAATGACTAAAATTAAATGTACAAATTTACCAGTAAAACTAAGGTTGATCTGACTTCGTCAAAAAGATAAAAAAAAAATTGGCATTGAGAAATTAAATTCTCATGGATGTCAAAAGATAATAACTGAAATACTAACAATGACAGCCAATCTATCATTGCACGTTAAAATTTTAACCAATGTCTATTGATTGATGGGAATTGTCGTAACAATTAACTAACAAGAATAATTGAGAATGAAAAAAAAGACAATGGAGGATGAAGGTAATGGCACTTCTGGACTGACCACAATTCTCCAGAGTTTGGAACGGATAACAACGG
Organism: Psyttalia lounsburyi; assembly: GCA_030522865.1. Classification (NCBI taxonomy): domain Eukaryota; kingdom Metazoa; phylum Arthropoda; class Insecta; order Hymenoptera; family Braconidae; genus Psyttalia; species Psyttalia lounsburyi. Next base: position 18,973 of record JAPYZN010000645.1, read on the forward strand.
ATATCAGTAAAGCTATTTACAATGAAACACCCACTGAAGAGTATCCAGCACTGTCAGACCCCACCAATGAAACAACACAGGCTGATGTACTGAGGGCTGTAGCTACCCCATCTCCAACGAATTCAACGAGAAGTTGTGTAACAACTACTACTGAGGAACCATTTGATGAATTTGGACCACCTGATGGGGTAGAATACATATTTGTTCCACTGGGAGTCATGATATTCGTGGTGATACTCACTGCAGTGGTGAGGATGCTTGAACCCACACGAAAAACAATTCGAAGATCGCGAAAGAATGTCACGATATTATTTTGTAAATGTCTCGGCTAGGGTCCAATCGCCCCAGAAAATCATCAAAATCAATTATTTGGCAGTGTTCTCTAGATCCACTGACGATGGAGATGTTAAATCATAAGTGGCACAAGATTTTTTATCCGTCTCTACTAAAACAAAACGTCAGAACGTTGCCTCAATTTTTTAAAACAATTTCTTGCTCCACGTTTTTAACATTTCTCGGCATGAGAGCACATTAATATAAATAACTTCCATGTGACAACTGTTGTGTAAAGATTTTAGTAGAAAAATTGTCCTGGAGAGTGTCCAATAGAATTTTCGTAAAATTTTGTAGCGAATTTGCGGGGATATTTGATGACTAATTTTATAAATTGATTGAAGGTATTGATAATATCGAGAAGACGGAAAATGGAGCGCCTGAGGCACAGGCTGATGCCCCTGTACAACTTTGACCCAGGTGAGGAGGGCGAGGACGATTGGGAGACTGAATTACTTGACGAGGGACTCGGAAGGGCCCAAAGACGAGTATGATCACATTATTCCCTCGTTTTAACGTGATAACTGAAATCTAAATTAAACTGAAGAATTGAATTATTGCAGCAGGGGTATCAGTCAATGGATAATGAAGAGAATGCCGAATTATTCAGCCACTGACGCAGGATTCGTCGTGACTGCAGTGATAATAACGATGATAATCCAATGAAGATACCACATCGTTTCTTGCCAGGGTCCAAGGATAATGTCAAGGATGCCAATGATGAGGGAGTGGAATTGCAGTCCGTCGACGAAGATGTGTGCTGACAGTGCTCTCGCACTACAAAAATTTAGCCGAATATTTGACTGGCGATATTTTCATGTAGAATTTATCAAATCTACTCTACATTTTTCCTTGCTCAATGACATTTTTGTTTTTCAACTTGAGGATTTACTTCAATTTTCGGCGATGAGTGCCTGGGGGAAATTGAAAGCAATTTTTTTCTCCTGATATTTAAATTACGGAGAGAAAGAATTTTTTCCGAGACTAACCATTAACGCCATGTCAGAGTTTATGTCCAGAAATTATATTTGTGGGTTTTGCAAGTATTCTATTTAATTGTTGTCCAATATCTGTTACGAATTCGTTGATTTTTGTTTATTTCTTATTAATTAGTCGGCATAATTTCAATAGTTCCATTCGGAAATGCACTCATCAGTTGGGACAGTTGAAGACAATCTTCTTGTTGACATTAATCGTTCCACCAGTTCACCATTAGCCCAATTTTGATGTTTAAAATATTAAGAAAGTTCGGGATTGAAGAAAAAACCCAAAGAAGGTCGAACGAATCAGATAAAATTCCTTTAATAACTCGTTATGAATTTAATTGAATTTAATTCGGTCGATTAGAAATTCTACTGCAGTTATAAAAATTTAATATTCTCAATTGCAATTTTTCAAGTGAAAATATTCATACTAGTCGTATCTATGTCATTTTAATAATCTCCCTAATATTTATTTTATTAGAATACGAGGATTTCCAGTGGTTACAGTTTAATAATTATTAAATAATTATTTTTATGAATATACAGCACTTCTAGGAGTTTCAGTCATTCATAGTGAACAAATATTAATCATCAAATTTTTTATTTGAGGTGATGATGCTGGGAGAATGTTAATTAATATTGTTAATGGCGAATGTTAATCAAATGTAAACTCGCTCTGAGTGAATTCGTTCGTAAATTCCCTCAGAATTCTGTCGACAATTCTATCGGTTTTGCAGATTTCCATTGTATAATCTCTAGCAAAAATTTTATAGATTAAATTTTTGTTGCCCCTTTCTGTCTTTAAAAATAGCTGAAGAATTTTTATAAAAAAAATTAAATGTAAAACCTCGAGGAGAAATTACAAATCCATAAAAATTCTCTTGTAGAATATCCAAGAGAAATCGGCAACAACCGAGCGGAATTCTAATTAAAAATTTTCCTCGAATTCGCTAGGACGTTCAATGAATTGTTTCTCATACGTGTAATCACATTTTTCTTCAGATTATCGATAGCTTCGATTTTTAATTGTTAAATTACTCGTCAGATGTAGGGGAAATCGTGAGGGGGTGAACAAGTCGAATACCGCCAGTGGCTCTCTTCTCTCTAGAGATACAAAAATTGATGGCATTACTTTTTCCAGTGAATTACTTTGATATCTTGTAAATAATGTTTATACTGAAGTTGAAAAAAAAAGGGGAAATCATTGACAATTGTCAAAGCCGCTTCCATCAATCGCTGCACGACAGACGACGAAGTGCAAAATTTCTGCTGAAGAAATAATATTTAAAAAATGCCGGAATTACGCGACTCTTTCACTGATTGTATTCGCTAATGAACTCTGCTACAGCTGCGTATGGTTTCTGAATGTACCTTCCAAAGTGCCAAAGACTGGGTAGCCGACGAGAAAATCTAAATCTCAAAAATTAATAAGAAGTCTCCAGTGGAGTTTCTCTCTCAATCAAAATACGAGATTAATCATTAAATACGGGCGAACTACAGAACATGACAATCTGTGGTGTCAATTGCGTAGTAATTGATTATTCAAATTAATTAGTTAATTAATTCATTAGTAAGGGCATGAAAAATCCGTTGATTTCAATTGTACGAGACTTGTGTCTACTTTTCATACGCTTTTTTTGTCTAATTCACCTGTGATAGACTCGATTGTTGCACATAATTTTCGAATGGAAAGGGATAAGTACAAAAATTTCATACGAATTACTATTCATTCGTTTTTATTTTGATTGAGGGGTAACAGAATAATTTTCCCCAAATTTTCAAAGCGCGTTGATCTTCGTCAGTACTTCCTCGAGATTAATTCGTTGCGATTTGAAAAAGTATTCGCAAGTTTTGGCAGTAAATTTGGGGGATAATTTTGATGATAAGACGCTTTCTGTTATCCCTCAAATGGAGAGAGATATTCGGAATATCGACGCATACTTTCGCTGGCCAGAGGAAAATTAACGAGCGATAATTGCTCTGCAGTCGATCGGTCCCGAAGATTTTGACAGAAATGTCCCCGACTTTTGTTAAAACCGGCCGAGCGATCCCGAATATCGCCCTCGGATAGGCCGAAATAAGAATTGAAGGAAATTGTCCTCCGAATTCTCCTCCACTTTCACATTTACCGGATATCTACGTCAGGATTTCTCGGGATTTTAATTTGCAGAAGTGATTCCTCTCATTGTTAGGCAGCAAAAAAATTGAGGGTCTCACAGCTGATGATCCCGGAATGCCCAATCAATTGTTCAATCTACCGCAATTGTTTTGCCAGCTTCGTTTTGATTGTTTTGCCAGTCAGTTTTGACAGATATTCCGAGATATACCCATTAAATATCTCCCGCAATCGGCCAACGTTAGAACTTGAAATAAAATCTGCTAATTCTCTTAGACATTGACAATTCATTGAGTTCATTGCCTCAAGTTTGTCTGCATATCAACAATCGATTATTTGTAATGTAACTTTTGTAATGAAAGGGTCACTACGTCACAAACATTGGGGGGAAAACTGTCGAGCAGATCCTTCCCGATCCCTGAAATTTATCGAGAACGTCCGTAGGATTTTTATCTCTCGAGCACGTGTGGCAAAGATCTTCGAAGTTTAATCCACGAAAATTATTTTTAACAGCTTTTGTCATTTTAATGCTGTGATAGTTGTTAAATTTCTCTGTGAATGTGACGAAAACAATCAACTCTATCTATTTTCATTAGCTCTGCATAATGCAATCAGAATTGTTGCTAATAATCAAATTGTCAATCGCACAGTTGTAGACATTTTTGTGCAAATAAAAGTCAGAATTATTTGGAGAGGAGTGTTAGAAAGGCGTGATTATGGACACTTGTAGACTGTAGGACAAGTACATACAATAAAAACATTTAGCAGGCCTATCAATCATGTAATGGCAATTATTAAAGCTCTTTTAGCCAGAATGTAATTTTTCGACTGTAATAATGTAACTAAAATTGGTGAAATTATTTTCTTTCAATAGATCTGTCGTCGAGCAAAGTCTAATTGAAGAATTTCAAGTTTTAAACTAAAATTAAGTGTTCACAAAGATTTTGAAGAACTTGAATAAAAAGGAAAATTAAGCCTCAACTATTTTTCAACCTGCGAATGTTTCTCATCGTTTTAACAATTTTTTTTTTTTATCTTCTTGAATTCTACCAGTGAACGTGATAATTACGGGATATAGCGAATTAAATTAAAGAGTATCTTGTGAATTTATTTACTTTAATACAAATTTTACATTCACACAATGTTGCTCTGTCTTAGAAACGGTTCTCATGGTGTACATTTTGTTTGCCAAGTTATTACATTTTTTTCTTTCCTTTTTTTTTTCTCTCATTTTCAGCCTTTTTTTTGACAATTGCAATATGTTGAAATAGACTTCACGCGTTCGTAACATAATAAAGAGTATTCTACTATTTTGCATTCTTAAAAAAAAAACTGTCTAATTATTACTCACACCGGCGTCTTTAAGAATAAAAATCCTCAGAAGTGGACTTGGAATAATTTTTATATTCAATTTTTTTTTTTGTCATTGTGGAATATTTAGTTGTTTTTATTTAAATCAATTTTTTAAAACTGAATTTACCATTCGTCCCCTTGAAAATTAGAATCAGTGTGCACGAGTAGATGATTTAATTGCTTTTAATATTCAGTAGAAGATGGTCAACATCTAAGGGTGAGAAATCACTACAGAACTCATGATTTATTTTCAAATGGGTTTTTAATATTTTTTTTTCTTTTCCATTCATAAATTGTTTTGTTTTGTTCTCTACAATGAATCAGTGCCGTCAAGTTTTAATCCAAAATTGTTAATCGTTAAAATATTTCAAAGAGAAGTAGAGAAAATCCGGACGCATTGTGCGTTGAATTTACATTAAAACTAAAATTCATTAATAATATGCTCTTTCCATATATCACTCTCAACTCATTTTGTTTATAATTTTTATTCTCAAATTTTTACTCGATTGATCGGCTATTTCATTAATTATATGAAATGTACATTTTTCATAGCTTTTTTATTATTTTTTTTTGAGAAATGTCTACTCGTCACACGGTTTTCATTACGTTACCAAATAATATTAATCTTAGAAACAAAATACGAAGAATTAGAATGATTGAAGGACGTAATGCAGACTCAGGCAAAAAATGATTTGTTCTTTTCTTATAATGTTGATGATGAGGGCTTCAGTGTATGAAGCCCATAAAGATGTTGTTTTTTGTTTTTGTTCTTGCGTTTTATTTTTAATTATCAATCAGTTCAATTCTCCTCCTCATCCTCCTCGTCCTCCTGCTCGTCCTCCTCCTCCCCAGTACTCTCAGGTTTTTCTTCGACTTTTTTGGGCCTTCCTCGTCCACGTCCGGATGAAGGAGCAGTTGATTTTGGTGAGCCCTGCTGCGGAAATAATCAGACAATCATTAAAAAAATGCCCTCTCCGTCAACAGTTCATGCTCGCACTCTGAATAATTATTAATATTCATGAGGAGTCATGAGTTGTCGATGGTAATTGGTAATAAAGCGGGAATTATTGACAATGTGGGGAGGATTAAATTTGATGTATGAGATTTTCTTCACCTTTATTACCTTCTTTTTGTGGGAGCCCTTGGGTCTTCCTCTTCCCCTCTTTACTGGCCCAGGTGGTGCATCATCTTCATTATCAGATTTTGGTGGGCGTGGTGTATTGTTAGTTTTTTCTGCTGCTGATCTACCACGTTTCTTCGCCTCCTTAACAGCACCTTTGTCCGATTTCGCTGGCCTGCCGCGCTTCTTCTTCTGCTCTTCAACTACTGGTGAATTGTCGTCCGACATATTCAAACTTTGATAACCCTGAAATAAAAAGGTACCATGTT
>JAPYZN010000646.1:0-18109 GCA_030522865.1 Psyttalia lounsburyi
ATTTATTCCATTACAATTGAGAATAATTTTGGTCCAGTAATTTTCGATTGAAAACACCTAGGGAATGAACTTTATGCAAAAAGAAAAATCAATTGAAGTGAATAAAATTTTTTCAACTCTTCTGCGGGATTTTTTCATTATGTTTTTAAATTACTCGTTAATAAATACCATAGTCCGTGACTTTAGACTTAACGGGAAGACTCTGGGCGATATTTTGCAAAAGAAAAATGAGCGATATTAGCTGGGGAATTGGAGCTGCGTTTCTCATGGTGTTATCACAAATGTGGTTCGGTACTGAGTTACCACCGATGCGCCAGTGTATTTAAGTAAAAATTATTGCGATTGCACAGGGAAGTCCCCAGAGTTGTTCTATTCGGCTGTCCAACTCCCACTTCTCTTTGACTAAGACTTAAACACGTGTAGGCTTTGAGGCGAGTTGAATATCAGGAATTCACCGATGCAGATGTTTGTGGCTGTGATTTCCACGTCCTACTGGCAATTTTTGTTGTTTCCTTTTTTATTTTGTGGGGAATAAATAATGGAACGGCAGGAAAACAAATGGAGGAAAAAAGTCAATGGGAAAGATAAATGAGATTGATTGAGTCAACCAGCCACTGACGAAGTTACGATTGATGAGTTATCGGCTTATCGGCTTTGGAAATTAAAATTTCGGCGATTAGATTGGCTATTGTTTTACACTACAGCGCATTTAGATCGCAGAGTGATTAGACATTTTTTCAATGCTTAACGAATATAATTGGGAATTAACAAACAATGTATTACAAATTTCTCTTGAGGGAACTGTTGATTTCTAGTTTGACAAGTCATCGTAGGAGGAAAAAATGGAATATTAATGGGGAATTATATTACTCGGCGAATATGAGTTTTCGTACTGCCTTCCTCTCTCGGGAAAATGAGCGCTCAAGGTTACATTTAGATACTTCCTGCTGTTAGGTATATTATGCTGGATTCATAATAATATAATTTTCGGTCTTGCAATTTTTCTCTGAGAAAATTTATTGACATCAGGTGGGGTAATTAACAAAAAGGGGGTAAATAAGGAAAAATAAATGTTTCTATTCGACGAATTTCCCTCGAATGGACAGCATACATTAGATTTTTGACGCTAATATTTATGATTTAATTCCCTGAATTGCTTTACATATTCATAAAAAAAAACATCGTAATTTTTTGAATTATTTATATACAAACTGGAGGAAAATTGAGTAGATTCCTAGTTTATCAACGTTTGAAGACACGTGCGACAGCTAATGTTTATTTACTCTTTCATGTGCGATTGTCGTAAGGTTTATCTCGTAGTAAAAAAAATTTTAAAATACGTGTGCGTTAAAAATGTTTAAATTTGGTTTCTCCGGAGATAACGCAGCCGAAGGTACTTGCAACCATTCATTCTTAAAACGAAAATCAATAGAGACTTTACTCGGGTTTAAGGTTAAACAATTATTTGCCGCCAAAAAATAAAATTGTTATTTCAGACGAGGGGGATAATGAGGCCGCGAAACTCGATTGGTTTCCAGCTGATGAAATTCAATTAACTGAAGGGAAAATTCGCAAGTCTCCTGGGGATGATGAGACGATCAATGCGACATTTAGTGATATTAATTTGAAGCTCATACGTTCAGATAATGTGGCCTTCAATCATCAAAATGACGAATATAAAAATATTATTAGAGCTGAGACCGAACATTCGGATTTACTTCCTGCTATTTACGAAGGTAAAGGGAAATCGGGGGTGTAAAACTCAATAGAATTGTCTGGTTAATTTTCCAGAATTTTTAATTAGTTAAATTTTCAAAATCGTTGTAATAAATACTGAGGAGGAATTAATTGATTTAAATAATTCACAGGTGGTTTAAAAATCTGGGAGTGCACCAATGACTTGAGTCAATATTTAGTTACTCGAAATGTTGATTTAAAAAGCAAAAAAGTTCTTGACCTAGGCTGTGGGGCAGGTGTTCTTGGGATTATTACTTTATTAAAAGGCAGTATCGTTCATTTCCAGGATTACGTTAGTATTCTTTTTTTTCAACATTATTAGTATTTAAATTATTGAAATTGTATTCATGGGATGCTCGGGGCTATTTAAATTCGTTATTTTTTTTCGTAGAATTCCGAAGTAATTCAGTTAGTGACGATTCCAAATGTTCAACTGAACTCCAAGGATCAGGAATTGTTTAAGAACATGTGTAGATTTTACTCTGGAGATTGGGCTGCTTTTACGAAATTGTTTTGCGATAAATTTCCGAACGAGGAGGAGAAATATGATCTGATATTGAGCAGCGAAACTATCTATAATTCAGAAAATCATGAGAAGCTGTATCAAGTGTTTAAGAATTGTTTGAAGAAGGATGGAGTTGGGTAAAGATAGATTTCTAATTCAGGGCAATTAATTTTTAATTTTTCAATTAAAAAAAAATCAATGTCGTAGTTTCGAGTAGATTTTTTTCACTCAAAAAAATTGCCTTCTCATGAGGACACATCGTCCAGTAATAAATTATCCATTTCTCTCAGGTATGTAGCAGGAAAAACTTATTACTTTGGAGTTGGTGGGGGCATGCGACAATTTGAGAATTTAATTTCAAAAGATGAAGCATTCGATGTTGAAACAGTCTGGAGGAGTGAAGAGGGTAAAAATAATATTTCACTTGGCTTTAATAATTTCATTAAGCATTTTAATTACCAACACCAGCAAAATAAACGTTTGTTTTAGGCTTACAACGAGAGATACTGAAGTTAACGAGGCGCAAGCACTGATTATCGGCTATTGGCCGTACAAATAAATAAATTCAACTAATTAAGAAATACGAACTAGGTGAATAGTTTATTTAAGGAGATAGTCTCTCGTAGATCCATCCGTCCTCCCCCTGATGAACTAGAATATTGTCGATTTTTTCGTTCGGCTGGGCGCGACGAAAGCGAATTCTGTCGTGGAGACGATCACTCTGGCCCTGCCAGAATTCAATTGATTTGGGAATGACGATAAAGCCACCCCTAAAAAACGAGAGTTTGTAATTTTTGTTTGGGGTTGTTTAAATAATTGGGAGAACAATTGTTTTTTCATTAGCAAGTATTTTAACATACCAGCAGGGAGGCCTGGGTACGTTGCCCTCTGGAAATTGCGCCAGTAGTTCCCTTTCCTTAATCATGAGTGTGTCACGTCCGGCAATTGGTGAACTCTGCTTACTCGCGCGTGCTCCAATTTGACTGCGGAATGGTCTGCTTGAGAAATAAGTATCCGAATCTTCCTCCGAGGTTTTCTCGACCATTCCCTCAATGCGCACCTACTCAAATAAATAAAATCACTCGATTCGCGCCAGAAAATATTGATAACAGTAAAAAATAATAAGGTCTTACTGTTCTATTCAGGGGCTCCCAATAGAACACTAGAGCTGCGTTCGGATTATCTGACTGGAATGAATATTCGAAGAATTATTATTTTTTCCAATTGTTTAATTTCATTCATTTCACGCACCAGTTCGCGACCCTTTCGGCTGTCATAATTTGTGTAGAATTTAAATCCTTGAGTGCTGAAACTTTTCAGGAGAACTGGTCTCGCAGAGGGAATTCCATCTCTAGGAATAAATGAGGGGAAGAAATCCGGGTTTATTATATTTTTATTAGAAAAGAATTCATTCAAAAGAATTGAATTATTCCTAAAATCATTGACACAAATAAATTGTTCAGTGGATTTACCTAGTCGCAGTCGCCAGAACCATGGCATTGGGTTCGCGAATGGTCGGTACTTTACTGGCAGCATCGAACCAAGCCTTGAACTGCCCAATGGGCTCCTTGGAGTCGAGCTGATCCTCAGTAAAAGTCTCCGACTTGTCCTTGTACTTGATCCTCATCCCTAGATAAAAATTCGATTACTCGCCAGTCAATTCTGACGAATCCAATCCAGAGTTGACCCTGGGGTCATGGGGAAAACTCTAGGAGTTAACTCTGGGTCTGATTCACCAGTAAAGATAAAAAAAATCACCCCTCCATTTTTAATTATAATGTAGTGACCTCCCAGATCAACGCTGTACGCAGCATTCGATGAGGCCTTGGTCGTTGACATGATCGTTGAAGAATAGATAATGTTGCGTTCTACCGAGATACCTTTGACAATCGACCTCAAACATACACGCGCTGTCATCAAGTGTCGGTGTGGCGTGCTGGGAAACAGCGATTGTTAGAAATAAAAGCGCAAATTCTACGTAAATTATCAAAAGTGTAAGTTCAACATTTGATAAGCGTATTTTGAGGGTTTGCAAGGTTTTCGGAATTATACTTACGATAGTCCAGATATTGAGAGGCGATATTAACTCCGCTAATGCCGTATTTTTGACGGATGTAGACGACTCACGCGTTACAATTTTCTCCAATTATTGCGTAATATTCCATGTTTACCATTGGATACGAGTGATATCGTTCGCGAATAGAAGTCAACGAAGGAATGGACTTGGTTGATGATTAACGAGTGATGGTGGATAAGATTGGTTAATAGATAACGGATTGTTGTGGTTAGCCGAAAGCGTTGGAACAGTTGAAAAAGATTTTTTTGTCGTTGTTTTTTTCTGGGGAAAGGCGATGGAGAGCCAGAATTTATTGAATGATTTCACTGACATTTGGACTATCATTCCACATTTAAAAAAACAATTCGAGTATGTTAATGAATATAACCTAGAAATAATTAAGATTGCGACGTTTCGGTGAATATATTCTGCCTCAATCAGCTGGAATTTGTTTAGAAATAATTCGTCTGGTCATTCAAAAGTAGAATATCTTTATTTAGAAGTGGAGATCATTCTTTTCTCACTCATCTTGAGTAAAATGAGACGAACGACGAAACATCTTTAGATTGTAGAAACATTAAACATGTATTAAATGAGTCGTAGGTGCGGGAATTCAATGGTTTTTTCAGGCATTTTTATAGAAATATTAATAGAAAATGGGGTAAAAGATGAATATTTTTAATATTTCAATGGAAATTGCATGGAAAAACTATTGACTATTCCATACAAATCATAAAAAAAAATAATAGAATTTTATCAAGTCTGAAATAGTTAACTCGAACTCGAAGAAGTGAAATCAAATTTTCACTGATTTTTTATCAATATTTCACGAGTCTGCTCTTCATACAATTTTCTTGAGCCAATTCTGCAGTTGTTCGATCTCGGCTGAGGTTTCAGACTCCTTGCTGAAGGCACTGCACTCAGCAAAATCAATTTTTACGTTCAAGTCTTCGAATTGAAAGTCCTTGCCCTCTTTACCGAGAAATGTATTTGTCGAGGATGCGTCAGTGGCTTCGAGCTGACTAGATTTTGTCACACGAACCAAGTTCAACTCCTTCTCCAGGAGATTTTTAATGACATTACTACCCTTCGCCAATGCCTGGTCTTGCTTATTGCAGAGGACGAGCATTGGAAGGGATTTTTGAGTCGTTGGGTCGCAGAGTAAAGTATAAAAGAACCTGGACAAAATAATTTCAATGTTATTCATTCGGGAAGTGGTGATTTATTAACATTAACTTACTCTGCAACATCGCGAATTTCTTTTTGGAAAGACACCGAGTCGATTACGTAGATTAGACCTCTAGCTGATGACTTGTATTTATCGAAGATTCTGTATCTCAGTCTCTCATGGCCGGGGATGTCAACAATTTTCAGAGAATTCTGGAGAGAAAATTAGAATTTGAAGAATATTAACTTGCGAGTGAATGTTTTACACTGTCCAATTAATCGTTAAGAAGGAATTTAATTAAGAATGGGGGAAAAATTCTAAAAGTGATTTTTAAAAATCTTAAACTCCTTGGGAATAAGTAATATTGATAGGTCCACTCACATCTTTAATTTCCATATCCCCGACATTTTCTTTTGCAGATGTATACGTTTCAATGAAGCGCGAATGAATCAAACGCGCATACAACAATGTTTTTCCAGCATCACAAAGGCCTGTGATGAGAACACTTCGACCAACAGATTTTGTTCTCTGCCATACGATTAATATAACTGAAATGATCATTTCATCATTAAATAAGAGGGCATTTATTTTCTTAATCATAGCATGATCTAGTTATCATGTGTTGCCGAGGGATAATGGATCCATTTGTTTATTACATTTATAATTATAATGTACTGTGTAGATATTTTTTATTTCTCATTCTAATTATGTTTTACAATTATTGTAAATACAATGATATACATTTTATCTAGATAGGGTTTTGGGATGTTATGGAAATGTTTTTGTAAACAACGCACATGTCGGTATTGAGATTAAATATTTGTCGAGGTATCAGTGGGTGATACTGTTTTATTTCTTACGAGAAATCCATTGTTTTTTTTATTGAATGAAAGAAAATTAATTATCTTTGGTAAGAGGGCATTAGGGAATTTTTAAAGAAAATTTGATTAGTTTTTATTTGAAATTGCTATTTTTTTTAATTTCCGACGAAAAAAAAAATAGAACAGCAGTAAAATATCTAAATAAATAGCCGAGAGACAAATAGAATTTAACAATATTTCCCAGTAAAAATACGCGAATTTTTATTCATAATTCTTCTCATACATATGTTACTAAATAACTAAACAATAAACTAACAAAAGAGGTTATCTCACTAAACCACATAATAATAATGTAAGCATATAATTACCAATTGTCAAAACGATGGCAAAAATAGCAACAATTATGGCAACGAATTGTGAGGCTTCATTGTCCTCCAATAGTGGGCCGCTTCGTTTTTCCATATTTCAATTCTATTATTATCAGAGTTTACTATTCCAGACGGTCGGATGACATGTGGAGTCACCGGGAAAGGGAGGGAGGGGGTTCGTTCATACTTCCACGAGTATACACGAATACAGCTGTACAGAAAAACAGTAGATAATGACATCTGTTCATACCTCGGCTGTCGGTAGGGCAGAGATCAATCTCATATTTTTATCAGTCGATATCGATCATGGTTTCCAATTCCGTTTGATAGATGGCAATAGCTGCTCTCCCAAATCCGCGAAAACCAATCGCGAGTGTCGGAATATTGATTTTTTAAATTTATGATTATTTTATTTTTCATTCAACAATTCATAATTTTCTACCTACAAAAATATAAATTGTGCGCTTGCTATAGCATTATCCAGGAGGATAAAAAAATCCATAATCGTCCCCCTCTCCTTATTTCAATTAAGAACTAGGAGGTGATTTCAAGCGAACAATGAAGGTTCTAATTTCCATGGCCTTGACCAGAACATTAATAACACCATCCTGAATTGTCAATCCTGCTACATCCCCCGGATGGGGAAAAATTTCGTTAGTCTCACTGAGCCAGGCAAGACGATATTTGTCCTCGATCCACTGATTTCCACCGAGGGTGGTCTCCCTGATCGCGACGATATCAAAATCCGTGAAGAGATCAGTTATATTGACTTCTGCGGGCTGGGACAGCTGCCCAGCCTCGCCAATCTCATACAAATGCTCCAGCCTCAACAGAACTTGGTTGTCCTTCCACGGTTCAAGCGTCAATATATGGATATTCGGAGGCAGCCTCTTTCTGAGTCCTTTCGTCTGCATGACGTACTGACTTTGCCACTGTCCAAAGTTCAAATCTGTCACCGGAGTGACAAGGACCCAGGGCTTCAGAGCCAGGGACAGGGCAAGGGACTTCTCCTTCGAGGCTGCAGCATCTGGATCATTCAAGTTGCTCCCAACGAGATAATGTACTCCCCTGGCGACCAATCCTTTTCCAAACGCCTGTTCATTCAGGGCCTCACCGACCCCAAACGCATCGTCATTCAACAGTCTTCTGTGCACCATAAGCTCCAGCTCTCCATCCTTCATGCTGCTTCCTCCCTGCGCCCGGTCATTCAAAACACTCATCCTCAAGCCCTTTGCAGTATCCTTTAAGGAGATCTTTGCTGTCACCGGATAGTAGTTTCCAGCAACCGGTTCACTCAGATTGAGCGTCCAAGTTGGTCTGAAGTCTCTGATCCTCTTCAACATCTCCCGTCCATTGCTGTCAGTAAAGAACTCTCCCTCTGACTCTAAATTACTCGCGAACTTATTCACAATCTCCTTTCCGATAGAATCCTCCACAGAAATGGGCCCTACCACCCAGTCGAACTCGATTTTGTCTTCGCCATTGTAAATCCTGACAACTTGGCTGACGTAGCTGTTGAGGATCAGATGCAACTCCTCGACAAGAGGTCCTTTGTAGAACTTATGGGAGCCAGAGTACCTGAAGTTATGAATGATTGAGCTGTTTGGACGAAAGATGTATGCCCCAGATGCTCTGTTCTTGAACTCTGAGTTGTTGCCTTTGGTGCCTTGGTAGTACTGGAAGGACTGGACGACCCGCAGGTCGGCTTTCTTCCATTGCACCTGGACATCGCCAGATATGGGATCAACGGAGATGTCGTAGAGATCGCCTCCGATCGAGGAGACAGCTTCGGGACGACTGATGTCGTCGCCGTCTTCATCGCTGTCTTTCTCCGTGATGAAGAAGGATTGGTAGCCGAGGGGGGGAACCTCCAGTGCTCTGAACACTAATTCCCTGGTGGCTTGGCTGGTCCGTCCTGGGACCTGCGACACGGGGACGGGAACCGGAAGCAACTGCGTCAGAATTTCCGTTCCAATGTAATCTTTGACGATGTAGCCGTTACCCTTTACGGGAATCCTCACGTAGGTTGACACTGGGTGACTTCTGGGATTGTACAAAGTGATAGTGAAGGTTTTCGAGTCTTCGATCGGTTGACAAGAGCTTACGTTCAGTAGAAGACAGGAGTTGAAGTCCTGCACTGCTGATGGCTTCTCTTTGGTGGAGAGTTTACCAATCGCTGCTGACACCAGCTTTTCACCTCGGACTATTGCCTCTGTTAGCAGACGTGCGTAGTCCTCGGCAACATGTTGCTTCTCGGTGCCGGTTACCGCGTCGTGATGCTGCATTACACCCATGACTTCGCGGAAGCGCTCGAGGTCTTTGCTGTCGCCGGCATTTGTCAGGACTGCCAGCTGTTTGACGATCTGAAGGAAGTTGTTGCCGAGACGCTCGAAATATTTTAAGGTGGGACGCGAAGTGAAGTAACCGGTCCAGAAGGCGTGGGGATCGCTGCTGTAGGGGAAGAGGTCGTCGGATTTTGAGGGAAAGGTCTTTTGTGCTTCGTTTACAGCCTTCAGGTAGCAAGAAGGCGTGGAGTAGAATACCTTTACCTCGTCGCCGTAGATTTCGTTTGTGTATCTGTAATTATGGTGGAAATTTTTACTTGTGACGACGAGATAGGGATTTCTTTTTTCAATCACACGGAAGAGCTCATGGGGTCAACATTGCATTATCGAGACTCTGCAGATCCACTTGAACTAATTGTAAAGATTCAAAAAATAGATTACCTGATCAACTTATCCAAATTAGTAAACCACATGTGAGCATCTTGGTAATGAAAGTCTTCTCCCATAGTGAGAATGACATTATTTGTGGCATAAGCTTTCGCTTGAACCTGACAGAAAGCTAAGAACAGAGCCACCTGTTGATGATAATTCCAATTTTGTGGTCATTATCATTAAATCATGAGATATTGAAGAAAGAAATTGCTATCACTGGTATCTCTTGAATCTTTGTAATTTGTTCAAAAGGCGAAAGATATTGTTGTTTTCGTACCTTATCAGTCTATCCAAATTTTTGAAATACTGTTCAGCCAGCTGATACGTAAAATCACCGCCCATTGTCAGTATAACGTTATTTGATTTGTAATGCTTGCCTTGGTCGAGTACATAATCGTAAAAGACTTGGAGCTGATGAATACAAATTTAATATCAATTCCATTGATTGTCAGGTGTAGAAGAGAAATTAATGTTATTACTTTCACACATAGTTAAGTGACATTTATCTGCATCCCATGAACAAATTACAAATTCAAAGCACATCCAAATTATATTCAATAGCTTTCATTATTAGCGATTAAAAATTCACGAAACGTACCTTTGATTTAATATTGTAATCTGGACTCTCTGGATCATCGATCAATGGCTGATCCTGACAGAGGATATCGAAGCAAAATCCAGGGGGTGGACTGTAAGCGTTGAAGAGGGCAACTGAAAAAAGCTCTGCATTCTTCCCTAAAAGGAAATATTAAATAATCAAAAAGAAGAGAGCTTTATTAAGAATTTCATTGGATGATTGCGAAACATGAATACTCAGTTCGATAAATAGCTCATAATACCTAGACTAGAACTTGCTTTCCAAATATATTCGGCAGATTTATCTAACATTCGTTTCGCCTTGTCTTGCCAATCGAGACGTCCGAAGAACATCCCATCAAATCCAAATTGAGCGAATAGTGAGGCTTGCTCTCGTGAGTGCCCGAATGGATCTATCTGCCAGCCAATTTTAGGCCGAGCGCATTGACCAAATGTATCGTTCAATCGTCTGTAAAGAGTTCGTCATGGAAAATTGGAACAATGGCTTTGTATCTTCTGCTAGATGAGAGGACCAATTGGTCTTTGAGTTCCCAAATGCGGAATTTTCTTGGTCAATAAATCATTAAATTACCTGAATCCCCAAGTGGATTGATCAATAATGGAGTGATAATGAGTTGTGGCTTCGTCATTCATACTCCAGGCTCCTCCAATGATCTCCAATCTGCCTTCGTTGATGAAGGTCTTCACCTCATCGCGGATTTTGTCATTCTGCCGTAGCCACCACTTCCACAGGAATGCGGTCTCCACGTAGATGAATCTGAGAAATTAGCTCATAATTGCATAAAATAGTCGATGACTTATGATTTAATGGGAGTTGATTGGCCGCTGGCATTTACCTCCTCTCAGGGTCCTTTCTCAGCGCGTCCACTACTGTATCCAGGATATACTCGACGCCTGCCTTTTGAATGTCATTTCGGCCTTGATTGATTGCCAAAAAAATATTAATGAGTAGTGACGTCAAACGTACTAACTAATAAGGATATTAATCAATTGAACGAGAATCAACGATCAAGGTCGGATGAGCTGGCAAATATTGACATTCTAAATCTCGTGAAGTAGTCCTCCGTCGAAGAGTATTCTAATCGAAACGGTTTAATTCGACCATCGATTTGCCTTCACTAAATATCTTAGCATCGAAAGAAGATACTCAATATTTGCCATCATCTTTTATACAGAACAAATCGACAGACAAAATGAGAGCGAAAATTTTTCGGCCTGCTTCCCATTCGCAGATAATGAATTAGATTTCAAAATGTTTTTCACCTCCAAAGAAATATTGATCGACAGTCTTCAACCATCCAACATCGTCGTGCGTGTGTGCTACCAAGTGAACATTAAGTTTCTTTGGATCAGCCTTTGGACATCCCTGGAATCAGTCAAAATCATCGAATGTAGGAGAAATCAGAGGAATTCTGTGGTAAAGAACAATCCACGGAAAATCAAATCACTTCATAACCACAGGTTCGTCCAGTCTCGACATTCCTCTTGAATACTCCAGCCTGGACAATCACCAAGAAACCGGAGATCGCGAGGAAGGCGCACGGTATGCGTCCGAACATGACCGTCTGGTATTTACTGAACGCACGACGATACTACCTAATGAGATAATGGAACCCGTCCTCTTATACTTGTATAGATTATCGTCCGGGGTATACAGTGCGAGTGTATTGGTAACGCCGGGCAATGATCACGTACTGCCTGGCTTGACCCTCTCTCGCGCAATGTAAAGGCCTCATGTAAACAGAAGGACGGGCGATAAGTATTGGAAGAACTGGGAGGAGAGTGATAACATTTTTCTGATAATGTTTAAATAGAATTTCATGTCAAGTCGGTAAAATCATAATATTTGTGGACTATTTTTAACGAGTACTTTGGGAAGAGAGATCTTATCAAAAAAAAAGCCACTCCACGTGAAGTCATTGTTCAATTGATAAAATTAATTTTTTTATTTTATATTTGTCATCGTAATCAAACCACAATTTATTTCCGCTTTTTGGCCTCTTCAGCTGCCTTTTTCTCTTCCATTTTTTTCTTCCGGGCTTCCATTTTCTTTCTCCTCTTCGCCGCCATTTTCTTTCGCTTCTTCAGAGCCTTCCAGAGGCCCCGATACGGTCCTAATTGTCGCCTCACCATGTGCCCCCTCCACAGGGCCTGAATGACAGCGGCTGCGCCGTAAATAGCGTCCCAGTACGCCTTCTCCTCGGCCATTTTCCTCCTCCTCGTGACACATTCATCAATGAACTCCTGTCGCTCTCTCGACAATTTCTCATTCATCTCCAGTTGTCGCTCAGCCTCCTCGATATCCTGCTTCTTGTACTCGATCTCCTCGTCGAGCTGATCGATCTCATCGTTATATCGAGTCATCCACTCCCCGTAATTCGCCTCCATTTTGTCGATCTCCTGCTGCAGGTATGCCCTGATCTCCTCGGAGACGACTTCCTCCACTCCCTCCTGTCTATCATAATCACTCAGCTGATCCTGAAACTTCTGCTCCTCCATCTCCAGCCGCATACGCTGGCCCTCCACTCGTGCACTCTCCCATCTTCTGACGTAATCCAATTTGGATTTACTCAGAAAAATGGCGTCGTCTATGTCAGCAGCTGATTCGTGGACGCCACTGATCCATTTTTTCACCTCAATTTCATTGTCAACTCTCTCGGACTGGATGAGAGCGATCAGTTGATCCACTTGTTCCGTCCAGATCTCGTGGCTGACTTCTAAATTATGCTCGTCCTCTGCGGTTTTAGCGATTCTTTCAATCTCCAACTCCAGGCGGTCGTACCGCCGGTGGTACCGCAACTCTTCCAACATCTCCTCTAAGACGTTGAAGATATATGTTCTGTGAACGGCAGAAATTGTGGGGGATTCAATTCTTCTTGTGGTATTTATGAAAATAATTTATTCTCTGCAGGTGAAATATCAAACAAATAATAATTATAATTATACCGATCTCTCTGCAGCTTCTCGGCAATAGTTGGAGTCAGCGGAGGCAGGCCTAAATATTCTCTGAGACTGTACTCAGGCTCTTCAGGTACATCATAAATCTCATCTAGATCCCCGCCCTCTTCGCTCCACTCCTCGTCAACTTCTGCGGGGATTCTGTACCTGATCAATTCCAATTGATTCAGAACCCTCTCGATGATATCTCCGTACGTGTCAGCTTCTTCAGGGCTTAGGTCCAGCCTCCTTGGAATCTCCAGGGTCAAGCTTCTCACAGGAATGTTATCCGATAATTTTAATCTACTGCTGGATTTTCTGGACAATTCCACACTCGGTACATTGGAATGACGATTTTTCTCCCCTTTTACACTCGTTTTTTTAACGAGCTTGAAAAATACGGAAGACACCCGGGACAGTTCACTACGAGAGGCGAATATTGTTTTTCTGCGCGCCTCTATCTCCTTGAGAGTCTCCTCGTCGTATTGTCCAACATCTGCCAGCCGCTGTTTTGACAGTTTTATTGAGGGCTTCGTTACGATCGATGGAGACTCCTTTGGAAATACTTCGATCCTCACGGAGTCCGCTCGCAGAGAGCCACTGGTTTCATCACTTCTGTCAGGATTATCAGCTGAAGTATCGCGAAATGCTATTGACGATTTGCGGTTCTGGCCAATTGGCAGATCCGGCGGAATCTCGAACATGACTTTCCCGCTCTCCAGCGTTCGCCGGAGCTCTTTATCCTCTTCCTTTATAGTTTGAACGTAAAAAATATATTGGACTTAAATTATGATTTGCTGAATCTAATGGGCTACTCACATTTTTTAGTGGCTCCATTGATCCTCAGCATTTGTTCAGGGTAAAATCCGCCCAGTACATGATTGCGGCGATTGCTAGGAATACGGGGATAGATATTTTTGATTTTATCTGATCCCAGGACATCGTTGGAAATTTTTTTGGTTATTTTGGGGCGAAACAAACGAAATTTTAACGGTTTATGGAGGACTAGCGACGGGCTTTCGGTAAAGAGTTCTCCGCGATATTAAAAATTTTTAATAAAATTTTAGTAGAAAAGTTTAGAAAGTTTAATTGATAATTATATTTAATTTTCAAATGTAAAAATTGTCAACTCGGAAACATTCTCGTAAATACATTTATTAATTTATTTAATTAATTGAAAATGAGAGTAGATTAGAACGTTCTTGTCATTGGAAACAATTGCAATTCTGTTGAATTTTGCATGAGGCTTGAAAATTCTGATTTTATTATTAACTATCCACTTTCTGGTATTAAAAATAAATTTGATGCTCTAGATAGCATCATCGATTAGCCTATCTTTTCAACACATAAATTCATGCGGCGAGGGGGTACAGAGCACATGTTCCGGCCTAGTATTGTCGAGAAACTGAATTAATTCCCATTGCAATTTCTTCAACTGTGAAAATTTCGTAGAATTTACTCGACGAACTCAAGTTTTATTGCACCGATAAAAGGCTACATGGCCAGTAACATAGGAAAATTTCATTCATAGGTACAAAATCACGGGCAACTTTCCTTTTTTAAAAGACTTTCAAATGAATTACAGTGAAAACAATGGTATTTCATTGTGGGAAATACAAAGAAAAAAAATAGGATGCAGTGAAAATTCTGGAGCTATGAAAATTATCAGATGTTTTGTACTCCAATTACAGTAGAAAAAAAATTAATTCGAGTAATTCCAGCCGTCAAAATTTTTTTCAACTTTGAAAAAGAACAAACAAAGATATCAATTAATTTATTCCTCTTTTGACTAATTTTGCAAGCGCAATTACTCCGGTTTACCTTGGAAATGAAAACTCCAGTTTTTACAATGATAAATCATTTTATTCAGTATTCTCACAATATAATCTCATTCGAATAATTCAGTTATTGTCTAGATTCCCTGCATCATTCACGAATACTCATATGTGAACAAAAAATTACAAGTCATTGATCGAGTCGTCCAGCACTCCACATAAAAAAAAAACAAAATAACAACATTTTTTTGTAAATTACATTTCACTTCTTTTTAATACTTGAACAGCCGTGAAATTACTTCGGGGAGTATGAGGGTAATGAGATGTCTACAATGATAATGTGCGATTATTTAAATCTCTCAAGTTTCGGTGGAACATTGTTGAGTATGGCATCCGGTCTTTCTTAATTATCGACTAAAAATACAATTTTATTTGAATCTCAGAATTACTTGAACAGACATTTCGGTGCATATTTATAATTATCTATATTACAATAGACTCTTGAGTTCATGAACTATTCACTCAATTCTCTTTGACCAATTTAGTACTATTAGTTTATTATCGAGTGCAGTTAGCTCGGCTTTCTACAGCAATAAAAGTCTTCGAAAAATTAAACGAAAAGTAGAGCGCATTATCATCTGTTTAAAGATCATTAAATTCCTCGTCACTTTAAAAATTTTATTGACTCGATTGAAATTCTATCCTAAGTCATCTAATTCCAGCTGTCATTGAACGGCAAATTATCACAACAGATCCTAATATTCTGTACTCAGAATGTCTAGAAGCCGTTAAATTGAGCAATGCAGTGCAAATTATTCTATCAATAATTAATTGTCGCAGATTCGCTAAACAATTTCGTTGCCATTCTTTTTTTCCATAAAATAAGAAATCAAAAGACTTTTTACTAAAACAAATTCTATAAAATTTTAGCAATTGTCTTGAACAATTTCCCGAATTTCACTTGCAGAATTTTCAATAGAATGTTGATAAATGAATTGACAAAAATAGAATATCAATGGGAATTCTACAATTTTCCGACTGTAACGCTAGTTCTTTTTTTATTCCCTCCATTGGCAATATTTTCACACGTAATACTTGGACAGGAAAAATATGAATGAATTTACATGAAGTAACTCATGTACTCGTGTGGCATGACACCTCGTCGTGGATAGAACGTGTGTGTCGTCGAGTAATACAGTAAATTGGTGATCGAGCTCATGTAGATGTCAGCAAATCTGAAGAGTCGTCGTGAGAAGTAAGTCGGATTGTGATAAGTCCGAAATACAGAGCCAAACTGTTGATTAAATACCCGTTTTATCTCATTTCTTATCTGATCGCGTTCGTTCATCCATTCATCGAGTTGCTCCTGGACCTCGGGCCCGTCATAATCCTGATGATCCTCAATCAGGGCTGTCAGCATTTGCAGCCAATTAGCGTTCTCCTTGAAGGATGGCTCATTCAAATTTTCAATCTCGTGCTGCAAATCAATGAGTTGGGATTTTTAATGTCTCATTCATTTTCTTTTTATTTTCCTACTTTTACCGCGGCACTTTATTGCAAAGATATTATTTATGTATTCTCTTTGCTTATCGGTAGATTGATCCAGTGACCCAAATAATTGCGCCGCGCCCTTGCATATATTTCGATTGTGGATCAGTCGAGATTGCGCACTCACTTTCACCCGGGTCTCTCTCGACAGGCGTAGAGAAGTGAGGGAGACTATTTAGAGGTCGTTGAGGATTTTTAGAATTTTTTTCATTTCGGGGATTGCGATCTTTGGACGATCTAAGACCTCTAACAGCCGACTAATATTGAATTCAATAAAATACTCACTGTCAATTCCTTGATTATCGCTCCCGTTCTCCAACCGTGCTCCAGTGTCACGTCAGCCAAGTCACTATAAGGATGATCCCCGAAGTAAAGCACCTGATGTCCCCTCCAGCCAGTCATGTCTTGCAGCTGTTTAACAGTTCCCTGGAGAATAGAAAGAGAAAAATTATCATCAAGAAATGTTGACAACAAAAAAATCAGTCTAAAAAAACGCGAATGAATGGACTTACTTCGAGATATATGACACCTTTTTCTAACTTCGTAACACGATCCCACAGAAGTGTCTGTTGTGTCTGGTCGTATATCCTCAGAGGCCTCGTTTCCTCAGTGAAGAACCTCGGCTTTCTCGCTTGTACTATCACAACGTCGAAATAATTCCTCCAGTCATCGCCGACAAGAAACCTCATGCCTTTATCGCTGCAGTTAAAGGAGACGTTAAAGTACAGGGTAAAGGAGGTATGAGTAAATAATTTCGCTGTGATACCATCGTCATTGCTATTTTTTTTACTGCTTTACTCATATACTGCGAATGACGGTTCAGGAGATACTGATCGCTATAAAATACCTACACAAAGTGGAACGGACTGTTTGTTACGAGAAACATTTTCTTTTTAGCGGCGACGAGACGATCGAAGAATTTTCTCAGATCTTTGTTTGCTTCCAAATATTCGGCGACGTTGGCTGACACCTGTTGGTGCATTATTGGGTGACAGGCTTGGACTGAATTCTAAGAGAAAATCATTTGATGAGTAATTTGACGATTTTATTTCCCTCCTGACAATTTCTCAAATAGGATTGCATGAAATTTTCAATTTTTTCTTTTCTTTTTGACTGATAATTTTAGAGCGCAGAATTTTTTTGGATTCCAGTAACTTTTTCATTTGCTTTGGAGAATTTTTAAATGAGGACTTTGAGATTAATAATTGCTACTGCAAATTATTTTCTGTGTAAAAATAAATTTATAGTCCAGATGAAAATCGTTGCTATTTTATATATATTTATCAAGTTCTGTCATGCAGAAAAGAATAAATTGAAAATTACAGGCATTGAAATTGTATTATCAAGATTTATCCTAGGAAAATACATGCCTTAACGTCCCGGAAAAGAATCTCGGGATGATAATCAATGCCATTACGAATGAAGTATTCTGTAACGTTGCAGAGTAATCCCATCTCCGGTACTGAGAACAGATCGGCCAACTGTACCATTTTCTGTCGATGTGGTCCATCCTGGAGTGATTTTTATTGATCGAATTGAAGATCGAGGGAGGAGTGATTTTGAGATGAGATTGGGAATAATTTTACAATTGTTTTTACTCACCCTCTGTTCTACACAACATGCCGAGTGAATTATGGCGATGCATGCGGACGAAAGAAACATTTTTAAGTGTTAGTAACAGTAGCAACAATTGCGTTTATCAAAGATATTTTTAATTAGTGCACAAACCATTTGAGAATGTCAATTTATAAAAGATTTCAGGAAATTATTTTCGTGGGAATTGAGGGTTACGATATTTTTGGGGGACTTCCGCTCTAAATTTTACTGAAGTGGTGCGGTAATTTATTGAGGCCCCAGTAATAATTAAACAATTGAACAAT
>JAPYZN010000647.1:0-25390 GCA_030522865.1 Psyttalia lounsburyi
GAGAAATTTGTCAGTGACTGACAAGTTTGTAACTCACGTGAGAGTGTTTATGCTGTGACTCGACATAGGCAATAGGTATTATCCGGTTTTTGTATATTCTGAGAACCTCGTCATCCGGAACCGGATGTAGTCCACGATAGACAGTGCCAAGTTGGATCTGTAGAAAACTATCGAGCTTCAACAACAGGCCTTTTTCAATGTCGTAATGGAGACCGCGAACGGCAAAGTCCTCTCGGTACTCCAGCTGAGCAATTTCATCTGGATACTGAATTAAACGAATGAATCAGTGGTTGAAAGGGGTCAAATGAATGCCAAATGATGAGAAAGTGTGACCTTTCGTGATGCATTTTGGTATTGTAGCGTTTACCTTGTATTTTTTTATAAGCTCATCACGACCGAGATTATAGAGGAGATAGTCCAGGGATGGCTTGTAGCAGGCCAGTGTGTAGTCGTAATCGAATCCGTAAACCTGTACCTCTTTCAGGTCCAATTCGTTGCAGGCGAATACGCCTTTTGGATTCACGTCCTGGGGCAATTTTTTCGCTGTAATTCGAGGCTCTCATTACTTCGTATTTCATTATCTAGTGAATTCGATAGTTTTTTTTTAGGTTTCCATTGGGGGATGGAATGGTTTCGGTATTTTTCTTCAACATTTATAAGCTCCATAAAAAATCAAAAAGTGCTTTCCCTACAAATGTAAAACGGGAAAAGAAATTCAACGAATCCGGCTCGCCCTTCATTAAAAATTCCTAGCCCAGACAAATCGCTCCAATTTCATAAGAATGCCTTTCACTTCAGGACCCAGCGAGAACAAAAAAAAAATTATATCCTACAGTCTAGTTCAAACTCAACTTTCTCCGACTGGAATTTCTTTTTGTCTCTGGAAATCCTCCATAGTGTAACAATGAAATAATCTCTCCTTAGACTATCGGAGGAAAATTGAAATTTCATGGACAGTTGATCAGTAGTTGTCGGACGCGCGACTTCAAGTTCGATTCAGTAAGAAAATATTCTGACTTAGTAATTCTGAATGTTCGAATAATTCCTCAATTTTCATTACACTTTCTTTATTCCTCTGTAATTGTAATTGCTCGCGCGAGTGATCTCAAGACGTCGACCCCGATGACACCTCGTCCCGTGATCTTTCCGCGATACAGCCGAGCCCAGTCTCTTTTATCAGTCCCGTATGATCTGACGTTTCGATTGGAAAAAAAAAAAGGCAGACTAGTTTTCGCTATGAGCCTCGTAATGGAGTGATTTTCACCGTTCTAGATTTTTCAAACTCCACTCCCCTCCTTCACTCATCACATGTGTAAATATTAAGAGCCTTTTCCTTCTCACGTGCTGTATCCACACAACGAGATATCGATAGTGTCTTGAAACTGATACGTCGGCGAGATAACGGCGGACAAGCCTCCCGGCGTTGAAACGTAGCAATTTATTCATTCATGATGACATCAGTCAAGACCTAGTGGCGTTTTTTTTGCATTCGCTAATTTTTTTCTCAATTTCCCATTAATTTATCTATTTTTCAACAGAAAATCTCATTTATTTCCCCCATAATTGAATCGACAATTATTCGCGACTCGAAAAATTGAAAATTTGAGAGGATAAAAGTCTTATTGTCGAGGCCACACTTCATTGACACTTGCCAATTCCCTCAATTGATTCAAATTCCGGTGAACACGTGAGGTATCGTACGATAAAGTCCCATTGGCGGGCCTGCTCATGCGTAGGGCCAATGGGAGCTCGCGGTGCGCATGCGCGTTTATTCGAATGATTTCCCGCATGTGCAGGGAGAGCAGCTGCTCTCAGTATCGTACGGATTTAAATGTTCGCCTCTCCCATTCATCCGCACAAAAGTCAAAGTACCTCAAATTCAATGAAAAAAATTAAATCTCCAGATTTTTCGAAAATTTCTGCAATTTTTTTTTGACATTTCGCGATTGTCTTGAACATTGATTAATTGGCGTTAATGAAGTTTAACTGATGTTTGTTAGTTTTATGATGCTACATCACTGATAGTATAATCAAATATGGCGTCGTCCCTGAGAACAATGTGCGCATGGGTATCTACTTACACTGGCATTTTTCCTTCATTCTCTTGTAATGCAGTTGCATTTTATCGCGTGTAATTTTACGTCCAGTGACATGAACAGACGATATGTATTTTCTCGTGAATTCTGATGTGACATTTTTCCTACTCCTCAGGAGGATATTTTTAATTCCACTTGTACTCAGTATTTTCACTGTCGAGGGCACGAGGGATGGACGCATGACGAGCTCATGCAAACAACAACTGAACTTTTCAATTGATTTTGGGGGGACAGGTGGAGAAAACTATTGTTAGACTGTGATAATTTTGACGTGTCAATACGTGTGCCAGTGCCTGGGTCACACTGGCCGACTAGACGAAACCCAGAGGATGGCTATCCTCTTCGGCGGGAGGGAGAGGATTCGGAGTCGGTTGAAAATGACGCGCGAGAGCGATCACGTCTCGGGGGTAAAGATGGAAACGCGGGGCAATGGATTTCTCCTCACATGCGCGATAGCGAGGACGGGGATTTTGGTTGACGGGATGATTTGGTAATCGATAGGAGGGGGATTAATTTGCAGTCGGGTGATGACTGCTCGTTGGGTTCAAATGGGACGATCAGCATTTTTTTTTAATTCTAATTGGCCACTTGGGGGATGAGGACTCGAATTGGCTGGGGAGGGGATGGAAAATTCGGGCATTGGGCTAACGTCTATTACTGCGGGTTTGTGACGTCAGCAGGGACTCCTCGGGGCTTGGAATGTAAATTTTAATCGTGATTTTTTTTTTAATGGACAGGAACTTGAAATAAAAATTTAGAGACAAGAGGTGTGGGATCATTGAAAAATCTGGGGGCTTTGATAGACAATCTTTAACGGTTACTGAGTTACTGAATTAAAGACGTCTTATTGAGGTCATAAACTTGATTTTTTTAACAACCTCCGAGTCTCCACTAGCCACTTTTTGGAGAGTTGATTTTTATAATGTATTCGAGTGAAGAAATCATTAATTTAATTTATGATACATTGGATCGGTCATTAGTTTCGGGGTAATAGCGGGAATTTGTAGTGACATGACGCGGTGATAAGATACGATAATTTATAATAGTGAAACAATGAACAATGACAGTTCAATAAAATTTAATTGGTTCTGTAATTGATTTTACCATTTTTTGCCATTTCAAATATGATAACAATTCGCTAACAATTCGATTCATTCAAAATATTCCCCATCTCTCTCTCTCTCCTTTCTCCTGGGGAATAAAAATATTTGAGGCATGAGTTGGCAAAACGAAAAGGCAAAGTGTCCCAATAGAACCGGATTCCACGGTAAACCCGATGGATTTTCTGTCATTTGGATTTTATAATTCGGAGGTGAAATATATCGGCAAAACAATTCAACGATTTTGGCCTTAAACTTGGGCGAGCGACGCGAAGTGGGCGCATGCTGGGTTACTTCTGACTCATGACACTAATGATACTGATATGTTGAGAATTGGGAGATTGAAAAGCAGGCCAAGGGGCCTGGTACACTTATTTTCCGATCAATCGATCCAGTGAATGGGTGAATCTTGTTTACACCGGGGAATTATTTTCTTGGCTTCTAATTGGGAGTTTTTGGGTGATGATTATTGAATGCTGAGGTCTTTCTAACATTCTTGGGACTTGTTTGGGCCCCTAAAGCGTTACGTAGAATTAAATTAACTTGAATTTTCAAGCTGACAGCCCGTGAAAGCCTCTTACGAAATAAATAATTTTTTTAAAGGTCGCTTAATAATTTTTAAACTATCAAAAACATCATTGATTGATTGTTTTAATTACTTTTGGAATAATGGGAAATTTTTTGCAAAATTGATGAATTATTTCGACAAAATAATGCGTATTTAAAGTTCCAATTAAATTAAAAAAAAAAACGAATTAAGTTTATGATGTACTTCGACGCGCTCTTCAATAATTCCTTCTCTTAACGATTCTTAACAATAACCTTCGCCTTTAAGACCCCAAAATATTTGAAAAATACATGTAATTTGGCAGGAGTGAATCGGGCTCGGCCGAAATATTCGGCGCAAAAAATTACAGTTGTTGTCGGGAGAAAACCCGACGCTTTAAATTCAATTCATTGGAGGATTCCACGCAGTCGTAATCATCATTTTTTATTACCACCATATTCTCGAAAATAATTCGATATTCAATAAGAAAATTCAATTGAAAAAAAATACAATCAACAATTCGAAGCCCTCGAGATTCACAAACAATTCGTTGAAGTTTTTAAATGAAAAATGTTAGGCTCATGAATTTTGGAATTAAAAAAAAATCCTGCGGTTATCTATTTACTAGAGAAAAATCACTCGAGAATTATCCGCTGTATGTACTTTCATCCGCAATTCCTGTTTATGAAACATGGAATCTTGGAGCGAACCCGACCGCGACCACTCGGAGATGATTAAGTCACAAATATTCCGCGGAAGCCGTAAGATTTTCCGGTTTACGTAATTAATATTTTATTTCAAAAGGAATTATCAATGTATTATTTAAATACGATACGACGTCACGCTCTCCCCCTGCGACTTGAAAAATGATATTAAAAAAAAAATCAATTACTTAAATTTTAGCACTAATCTTATTAACAATGAGCAAAAAAATATTGTTATATAAAAATTTTGTTACGACAACATACAATTAAATTTTTATATAATATGTATGTAAGACTTTTGCATTTATTGTTATTATTCTCTCTTGAGAGGTAGAAATTGCAGTCTGAAATTCCATTTTGCGCATTAATTATGAATTCCCGTGGAAATAAAAAATATAATAAAGAGCCATTGTAAATGCATACCATGTGACATGCTGTAACCAGCGAGTGTAGCCGATTGGCTCCTCCTAACAGGTGCTCGTTAAGGCGGTGTAGCATGATCACCGGCGATATAATGATTAATGGGCAAACTCAAGCGATCGAACAACTCCAGTGTCTCTGTGCACACACGATAACTAACCGGCTCTCATTCCCTCTCTACACCTCGCGGTGTATGCGTATGTACTTGTTTCCTTCTTTCTCCATTGAGGAGACGTCATACGGCGACGACCACCGCGTGGCACGTGACCCCGTTGCCTTAATCTAGCCCTCCTCTTCCTGCGGGTGTCAACTCGATCCCGATCGATGAAGAAACGACGATAAAATTTTTTTTAAATTCAACAATTGCGCATTTTTACCAGTCGACGGATTCATCTGCCAAGATTCCTCGATTTAAAAAACGGCGAAATATCTTCTAAATACATACAGGAATTAATAAATAATAATATTCGTAAATTAATATTATCCCGGTGGTATATAATAATTGATTGCGAATGATCCAGGAAAAATGCACAAGTAGAAAAAAAACAAACGGAAGTGGTTAAAGTGACTTCTCCGGTTCCTAGTTAAGTTTCCGTATTAAAATTTGCGAAATCATCATCAGACATTTGCCAGACTCTATGTATCCTCAATAGTCTCCGTAATGAATGACTTTGGCATAAAAACACGAGTGATAAGCACTTTTTTTGCTCATAGAAGTGGATACGAAAGGCAGAAGTTGATTGAGCCTCTGCCTCGATGAGAATTACTGGGTCGAGAGATGTTGGCGTCGGGTGATTCTGCAATTGAATCTGGCAATTGAGGAGAGAAATGAGGGAACAATCAATGCATGCGTCGATTTAATTCAGGGCCAAATACGGCGGGGGGCGGAGGACGGAAGTCGGAGAGGTATATCGCTCGTGTGAAAATTTCAAAGTCGAGGGACAATGAGGAAAATTCTCCTTTTGGGGCTGGAGAGACTTTCCCGGGGGACAGATGTTCTCAGTGCAGTGGCATTTGCGCATAATGACCCACAAAGCATTCACCGGAATTTAAATTCATTGGGACTCAAAATTGATCTCCTTCATTTTTGACTATTAAAAAATTAAGCTTGTGGATTACATTTTTAAAAACTAGTTTAAAAAATACATTAGGGATTTTTACTAAATTTATTTGTCGATTAAAAAATTAAATCTCTAATTTTAAAGCACTCGGGAACAATTTTAACCTCAAAAAGACAATTCGCGAGGGAAATCTTTCCGCAAATGTTTATAAAAATTTTTCTGTGGAGGATTTTAATTTATTAGAAGTCTAAAAGTCCGCGGATCTTCCGCGAACGCGGAAATAAGGGAATTGAGGGAAAATTTAGAGGACCTAGTGCCTTGTACCTCAAGTCTACACTTCCACCGGCAGATAAACGAACGGAAGAGGAGAGAATGAAGAAGTGGAAATGTAAAGTTGAAGAACGCCAACTGCTAGAGGCAGTGTTCCGTTGACCTACTCTACGATTATCACTCACTATAGTTAGTAGGCGTGTTGCGTATAGAGTCTGTATCAACTGATGTGCAGGGGGGGCGGCCTCTTCATCGTGTCACTGGCTTCCCATTCTCGCTAGTGAGTACATAATGCACTTGAACATTGTGAACTGCAGCGAACATCCGAGGTTTATTGCCGGGGATATAGTGCTCGGAGACTGGGAATGGGCAATAAACGTAAATCAATGCAGTCGAGGAGTGTGCAAATTCTTTATTATCAAATTTTTATTACAACTGAGGCTTCCTTAAACGGCTCAGGTCAAAATTTACTCGGGGAGACCGTTAATTTTTGTTTTTTTCGTGGGAAAGACAGAATTTTCGGGGAATTAATTACAATAAAATCGCTACTTCAAGACTTTTTTAACTTGACAGTTAATCAGTTTGTGCGTTTATCGGGATTATTTAAAAACGTTTACTACTTTTTAATAAATTATTTGTGACTGATAAAGTTTTGATTTTTTTTGAGCTAGACATTTGCTTATATTTTTCTTATTAATCGGGGAAAAATTACAATTAAAGATTGAATTTAGATTTTAGGGAGCGCTTCATTACGAGCTATTCAGATGGGATTCATTAATTTTATTCAGACTATTTATCCTTGTGGGATATTGTGAATGCGAGAAAGAGAATGTTTGAAGAGTAATGCACTAATGCCGCATTCTAGGGCAGGCAATGAGAAATTCACCTCTGCTCGGTATTATTTTTACATTTTTCATACGATCCGAAATACTCAGCCTTGACCCAGTGCTTGAATCACTGCACAAAAGCAACAGGTGTGGCCACGTGCACACCGAGCACTCGAGGGTAATGTAATGAAACGGTGAGAAATGGGAAATGATGGGTGACGGTCTACCAGCGAGCGACGAGGATCAATAGACTCTATCACAAAATCTATTTTAGATCTCATTTTCAGTTATCCAATTGTCCCATTAAACAGTGCGAATTTTTTTTCTTAATCATCCAATGGGCAATCAGATTACATTTTTTAATACCTGTCCCACAACATTCCTCCTCATAAACAAATAATGTAATTTGCCTGAACATCACTGATGACTTTCTCCTAGGATTCGCCAAATTTCTCGACTTTTTTTTTAGAGAAAAATTGTGATAAAAAATATTGCCAACTTTGCCGGCAATTTTTAATTCCTGGCTGTCGACGAGTTGGTCACCCTTCCTTCGTCGGGTGATAGAGAAAGCGATGATGTAATCATGATCCTCTTCCGTATTTTTTTTTACATTTCAATGCGCACGCCGTCTCCATAATTTTATCTTCACATTATCCCTTTTTAGCTTCAATTCGGGAGCTCTAAAAATCGTCCCTGAAAGTAAATTATTCTTTTTTTTTCTGAAAAGATGGTCAATAAATATTCAATGCTGTAAAAATTGGCTGGGTTTTCCTGGGATAATTTTTCGTGCGTGGAAATGAGGGGCTCCGACACAATTCTCTGGTAAAAATAAAAACCGGAAGTGAGTGGTCATCCTCACCCCAGATTCTCCGCGAATTAGAAATTCCTCATATTTTTTTCATCCTCTGAATAACTCAAGCAATGTGTGTGTACTCCGCACAGAAGACAGTAGAGGGGACACGGTAAATTTCACTGGGTTTCCGTGGTTTACTGCCCCAAGAGTATTCCCATAATCTCCGTTTTGTTACCGGGTTTTTATTTTTAAAAATTTATTTACAATATTTACATACTTTAAAAGTCTTCATAGAGTAAAAATCACTACTAAATTGTTAAATTATTTTGTTTCTAATCCACAATAAATTCCGATGATTGAATTCATTTATTTGGCCACTGTTATCTTCAAAATTTTATTGTCTTCTTTTTAAATAAAAAAAATGAAACTCCCGCTCACGGGACTTACGACCCAATTGGCTCCTTTAGATTATACTCCCACGAGTTAGAAAATCCTTTTTACCGCCAAGTGACACAATATTTTTTATCACAAGACCCGCGAGCCCAGTCACGAAATTCCGATTCTCGGATCTATCGGGTATTTCTTTTTTCAGTTCGTCTGGGTGTAAAAAAAATAAAAAATCCAGAAACAAAAGAATATTCGCAGGGAGAAATATAAAAAAAAAAGGAATGTAGTTTTTTCCCATAGTCTCTTATCCCGCCTTCACTGATGGCTGTACAAATGCCTGTTGGCGCGAGGTGAAAGTTTCCGAGTCAGAGAAGTGAAGTAGGCCACGACTTTGACCGCTCGCAAGGTCCATACAACACACGGCTACCACGAGATGATGGTGATGATGATAATGATAATCAGGGGAACCTAAAAAAATGAGGGAGAGAGAGGGAGAAAGAACGGCGGGAATTAAACAACGGGAGAAGGGAGGGGGGAAAGTGATTGTCTTGTTCATGTGAACGTCTTGGTAAATACCGTGCGTGTACTTTATACGGTTTTGGTGCTAAATCCAATGCGAAACTCCTCTTTCATTCTGTCGTTGAGTTCCGTTAAGACAGAGTTAATTGAGTTCGCCTTCGATGCGTAAAGAAAATAAAAAAAATATATCAAAGAAAAAAACACGGACGATCGTTTAAAGTAAGATCGTACGTGATCGATATTCTGGTTGGAATTCTTTGGGATGAGTTGAGTGATAATTATCGGGAGTGCTATTGACCCCTGAGTAACGAGGCCCCTGATTGATATTTTTAGGGACGTCATAAATGACAGCCGTCAATTCTATTCCGACTATTCAATAATTTCTTCTATATTTTATTAATTGAAAAATATTTTATTGTAATGTATTTTAATTCATTAATTATTTACAATTTTCAAAAAACATTCCTCAGGCTCGGTTGTCAAGGGAAAAATTCTTGAATTGTCATTGAAATGGAGAAAATATAACTGAATGATTCGACATATTTTTATGTGTGTCAGATGTAGGTGAGAATGTGGAATAATTTGTCTTGTTCTAATGGATTGACGTCCATAGCTGCATATCAGATGAGAGATTATTTCGGTGGAGAGGGATCGTCTACGGAGGACTATTTCCCCCCCATCTTCAACCTCACGCACTCGAGTCGTTCGGCAACGGAAGAGAACGCCGATGATGCATAGAATATCTTGAATCACGGGGTCAGTGGCACATCCGGTAGTCCCTTAATAATCCACGATTTGTTCTGGTCATTCTCTACGCACTTCTAACTAATTTAATTATCCGAGCGCCCATTCTCAATTTTACTCCGATTTTTTTGACCCCAATTGAATTTTTTCATGCTCGTTGAAAGTCACAAAATTATTTAACAATCCATAATAATTACTACTGAACAATAATTAATGGCAGCAAATTATTTTAACCACTTTGGCGTTACAAAAGCGTTGATGGTGCGCGCGCACCACCCCGAGTAGATGTGACGGCGGGCGACCGAAAAAATACGACAGATTTACAAAAAAAAAATTGTTACGCGAATTCTCACTTCGCGTGATTTCTCTGCGATCGAGAGATGAATCTCTTGGAAAATATAATGAATAAAAAAATAAAAGGAGAGACAAAGTGCGGGGGGGCGGAGGAAAAAAAATGCAAAGGCACACGAGTGGACCCCGGACTCATTACTCGCGACGTGCAACGCGAAGTATTTGGAACGTTCCATTGGCCGAGTCTCTGAGATATACACGTACGTACGCGTACATCAGCGCAAGCCGTAAAATCATGAGCGTGTGGGGGGGGAGAGCCACTTGGTTGATGTCCGATAATTTGCGGTGTATGTAATGTGGTCGAAAAGCCGTGCGATGGAAGCGAAATATGGAGTTGTTTATCGGGGAATTTCGTTCGGTGTACGCGAGGTCCATTGCACGTTAATTCAATTCATAGAATTTACAAGGGAATTTTCCTGAATGTTCTTCTCTTCTTGTTGCAAAAACTCGAATTGTTTTGACAATTACAATTTTTTTCTGTTGAAATTTTTTGGAACTCGCGAGTTTTATTTTTTTTCGAATAAACCAATTTTTTTGCGAGCCCTCTCGGTCAAATTTTGGCTCGACATTTGATATTTCATTGTTCGCAGTGGGCCTTATTTCCGTACATCGTATAAATATCCAAGTACATGTCTTGTACTTTCTAAGATGTAAACCGATGGTGGTCTTTTCACCAGTTGGAATTCGATCTGCGAATGTTTGAAGGATTACACGGGCCCTCTCTTGTCTCGTGTCTCGCTTTCGCTCGACGTATCCGGAATAACACGATCTGACCACCGGCACTTTTCGTATTTACTATTCAGTGAGTAATAGTTCGATAACTTATTCACATTGTAAACAGGATGTACCGAGAATTTCCCGTGATTTTGCTGAATTATTACGGGGCAGTTGTCGTTTGTCATTGATCTCCTATTCAGGCGGGGGTATTTAATGCTTATAGAAAGTTCTGACCCGATCGAGTGGGCTCGATAACATTCCGGAGATATTTTCATCAATCTTGGAGCATTGGAGAGGACGGTATTGCAAGCATTCCATGATTATGGGATTAGACAGGAATTATCAGTTTTTTAGTTGAATATAAAAGCCATTTTTTGGCCCTCTTTAGGCCTTTAGGCCTTTTTAGCAATTTTTGGCACAAAACTGCCGATATCTCGAAAACTAACC
The DNA here is from genome assembly GCA_030522865.1 of Psyttalia lounsburyi. Lineage (NCBI taxonomy): Eukaryota > Metazoa > Arthropoda > Insecta > Hymenoptera > Braconidae > Psyttalia > Psyttalia lounsburyi. The sequence goes on from JAPYZN010000647.1 coordinate 10,984, forward strand.
GTCGTGGCTCTAAAATTCGAACGGATTTGAAAAGCTGAGGAAATTTCCGATCGATATAGCCCCTCAGATTAATTTTTTAGTGAATTTTTGGATTTTCGATTTTTCGACCGCTGGAGCCTTCCGATTTCAGCGATTTTCGGCCGGCCAATCACATTTTCGGCGATATCTCAAAAACTATTCATCCTATCGCCCTGGGGTTGGTCTCATTCGAAAGCTGAGCTCATTTCCCATCGATATAGGCTATTTGAAAATTTTTAAAATAATTTTTTCACCACTTTTTTGGTAATTTTACAATTTTCAGAAAAAGTGTAAAAACGGTTCGAAAAATCATTTTAAAAATTTTCAAATACCCTATATCGATCGGAAATGAGCTCAGCTTTCGAATGGGACCAACCCCGAGGCGATAGGATCAATAGTTTTTGAGATATCGTCAAAAGAGTGCTGATTTTGGTAAAAATCGTAAAAACGGAAAGGGGTCCCCCTTTGAGTTTTCGGCATTTCAGCCTGTCGGGCCAAAAAGCTGACTGGCTGTCCAGCTGGTCATATAAATCTATAAAATAGCAGGCAATCCAAAGCGAAACGAAATTTCTTCAGTTACTGTAGCGTTTTGAAATTTGAAAAAAAAAAAATTGAAGAAAATGATAAAATTAATGGTTTGGAATGTTTTGGTGAATTAAAACGAAAAATTAGTCTCGGTGAAAGTGACTCAAGGCTGTAGGCTACCAGGACAAGAGGAAATACAAGAAATCGATGACTAATATCACGGTTTGTGGTCAACATCGAGAGTCCTTTCCTCATCTCTTTCCCCCGTCACCGGTTTAAAATGAGAAATAGACAATGTCAAAACGACCGAGTGGGTAGGTGAAAGTGAATGAGGTTACTCCAAAGGGAGTATCAGCCCACATGTGCTACAGCCATTTGCGTCACGCGCTGTGAATTTCTAATTGCGATTTTTCGAAGTGGAGAAAATGTCTTTCATCGGTTACAAATGCGTCATCCAAAATTTGGGACAGTACTAATACTATTTCATTCCATATTTTAAATCCAAATGACTAGCTTATTAGTCACCGTTAATATACCCAACCGGGAAATATATGGAAATTATTCCAGTATTTCGTGAACCCAATTTTAACGATTTTTTGTCGACATTTAATTGCAAATGAGCTATTCTAACGTTATTTCCATTCAAGAGAACATCTCACATGATTACTAACATTAAATCCGAAATAGTCTACCCGAATGTTCTCTACACTCTCGATAATATTTACTGACGTGTCTTTTTTGTTGTAAAGAGAAGTTGGAAATTTCAAAAACTCATTACGAATAATCACGAGTACCGATAATTTTCATTCATTTGCGACATGAGGAGATTTGCCTTTTACAACTCCACAAATTCATGCAGGTAATCAAGTAGAGCAATACTCCTATCTCTCTTTACCTCGTAAAACCGTCATTGCGCATTGAACGACCAATTAATATATTAAATTCTTCATTTATCGCCCGTCCTATCCTCCAGATTAAAATTTTCATTTAACGATAGAACTGCCGGTTAGTTTTCCACTCGATCAATCGAATAAAATGAAATAAAAATTGTCCCAATTGCTTGAATTATTTTTTTATTGTCTAGGAATCGGATGACGCGAGTTGAAAGTGATCTGAATATTCGAAAATTATTTATTCTCTTCAGATCACCGGCAACTCACCTCATCCAGTTTTTATCAAATAAATAAATTGATAACGCCATTTATTTTTTACAGTCTTCAATTATTATCTCACATTTTTTTTGAGTTCTAACGAATTTCTGAAAATAATTCAATTGGGCTGGAAAAAATTGATGTCCTTTTTAAATATAAATGTTCATGCGGTTAATCCAGAAAATGATACAAAGGTAATGAGGCCAGTAGGAGTATTGCACTGAAGCCTGTAACGCGCGATTGAGCGGCATAAATACGAGCATTAGTGATATTCCAACAATTGCGAAGGCACGAAAACCCGGTTCGTTTGGGTGATTACACGGCATATGCTCATAATCTAGAGATGCAATTAACTGTACCACAGGAGCAATAGGATGGATTATCCACCATGGGAGTTGATGTACACCTGTTAATGGAGAGTTGTACCGCTCACCGATACCCCCGACTTAGTTTCATTACTCAATCCTATTGCAATCCACAGGGCGAAATGAGAAGAAATCATTTAATTTTTTTTATTGAGAATTTTTAGACAATTATTCACTGGAATCAAACTCCCAAAAAAATTGTCAGACGGGTTTAGCCGGGTCGAAAAATTAGTTCGGTAAATAAAAAAATTGAGTTGTTTATCGGTTTGTTTGTGAAATAATTTTCTAGTCAATATTTTTATTGAAGTGAGGGGATAATTAATGAAACTGGCGAATAAAATTCGTTATCGAACAGTTGAAATTTTTCTATCAGCCAATGAAACTCGAAGAAGGTCTGACCACGAAGGGGCCCACTCCACTTTCAGCATTCGCACGCAGGCTCTCGGGGCTCTAACTATTCATCATTTTATACGCCTCTTGAGGCGATAACCAACTGTGCACATAATAACATTTCGCGGCTTTCTAAATAATCGTAATTGAAGAAAGAGGAAAACTGGGTCTCTTCACTCTCGCGGGTGGTGAAAAAAAAAAGGGAATAAAAATCATTTTAAAAACCACTTAATGCGCAGAAAATCCCCTGGCGCATTAATTTCTTGTTTATCAACAATTTCAATAACATCCAGTTGACAACAAATCAATACCAACCGATCCTTATTTCACACCGAATAAATATCGTCTCGTGTTGTCAATCAGTCGTAGGTCCAGCCCATGGCTCGCGGAAAAAAAAAATTCCTCAATCTCCGGTAATCCGAGTCAAGTGTCAGTCAGATAACACGATCTTAGTGTGTCAGTGTGTCTATATGCTAATCCTTGAGGACGATGAGCGGATTATGCCACTCGATTTGCCATGGAATATCCTACACCAACAGCTGGAAACACTGATTCTTTCACGAATATAAGTGACTACCGCCCGCTGTATGGTCTTTCGTCTCGGTAAGTTATAACGGTATATTCCCTCGGTGGACGGTAGAAAGTAGTTTGATTATTTGGCCTGTAAGGACACACCGCGAGAACTACCTGACGTTGGCGCGTGAATACCGGGCCCCACCCACGTTTACATGCATTGTATGAAGGACGTTTATTTCGAATGGATTGCTCGGCGCACTTGATTTATTAAACGACTTACCTAGGTCTGTTGTTCGATGTACTGGTGGTACTATTATTATTACTATTATTTTGTTATATTTTTGTTGGGTTCCATTTGGGGACATTGAAGCGAACGCTTGTAATTGAATTGTTTCGGAGAATTTTGGTTAATGGATTTACAATTAATTAATAGCAATAGAAATTGTTCTCTACGAAACAAAATCTTGTAAACCATAATCGAATTGCAGTTTCCTCGGGATAATTTACGACTGGCCGATATCTTTATGCCATCGGATCCCTCGGGGACTCCAGTGAGGAGATATCTCGCGAATGAAATGCGAGAAAGATATTGCTGAGATATGATGTACCGACTGGTATATTCAGTGACCCCGAATTAAAGTTGTCAGAGGGAATGTTAAAACGCCCACAGTATTTTATCCCATTGTCTTACTGTGTACCTGAGGTATTTATTGAGATTGGTTATTTGGATTTCTGATGGGTGAGGGGGAGGGAGGAGCCGAGGGCGTGAGGCCCAAGTTAAATTGAAATTTCACTGGTACTACTACTGAATTTTTTAAAGCCTTCCTGGAAATTAATTTAAAAAATTGAGCTGCAATTTTTTTTTATTAAATAATATTATTCCTGAAATCATTGGACCCTACACAATTTTTTTGGGAATATCTCGGATTTTTCTTGTGAATAGAGAGACAAAAGTCTACTGGAGAAACTGAGTTTTTGCTTGAGTTAATAAAATTGTCAACGACTGTTGACTTTTTTTTTTGTAAGAGTGAAAACATTTTTGACGCAACCCTCCATTGACGTCACGCACGGCTTTCATATGCCCGGTTAGGCGTAAAGGCCGGATCATATCGAATTGTTTGGCGGGTATGAAAAAAGTACTTTCGGTTTCGTGACCGCAGGAGGGATCATCGATTAAGTACCGAGACAGAATAATAAATGTCAATGAAAGCGACGGGTAGAGGAGTCCTCGGGGATAATAGACCGTGCCAGTTGCGACATCCGGCCTGCGGTCGGCTCAGCACGCGCTGGAGGTCGCCGGCAGTCTTAATCGGAAGTTTGAGAAATTTTTTTGAATTTTTAATTAGCAATTTCAGTCAAAAAAATATTTTAAATTCTTTAAATGACCCATAGATTTGATACATTTTATTCCAATTCATTAGCGAGCAGCAGATAAAAAAGGCTAACCGAGCTTTGTCTTTTAAAAATTCTGAGAATTTTTTTTGCGGTAATAATAGTTTAATCAAACGCCCCGAGATCCGTGTGAAAGCCGGAGCTGACAGAATGGGCGGTTAGTTATACCCGTCTGACGTCAAAACGTCGGGTGAGTGTGGAAAAATTGCGCAATTTTCACTTCTACAAAATACCTCGCGCACGCACAAGCTGGACATCCCCGAGCGTCATACCTCGGCTTTCTTCTCGCCGTTGAATTATCAGGGGGTAAATGGATCGGAACGAATCGTATCCGGAAGCTGGGGTTTTCACATTTCCCGTCAATCTATCTGACTCTAACCCATAAAAATCTGTAGATAATTTGCGTATAGATTCTTTAAAAAATACTCAATATATTTTTTATACTCTGGGGAAATTTTAATTTTTTCTACTTGTCAAGAAATTCCGGTAGGAATTTTGGTGTCGTCCTCTCGATTCGCCGGAAAAGTTCTGTCTAATTAACTATTTGGTAAATAATTGACTAGTGAAGAGATAATTTATTCCTCACAATTAATCACACGTTCAAGAAGAGCTCAAGTATCTACCATAATTTACGAGACGCTAGCGCATTTTTTTCTCCATATCTCTTCATCTTTTTTTCTCACTTTGTGATACATAAATTGAAATGACCCATAGATCTTTCACGATGTGAAAGAGCAAAACTTTCTTTTTTCTTAATCATCGGTACAATGGGACGTGAGGGCGGGGCAAGGTTGAATCATGAACGCGCGGGTGGAATACCAAACGCATTTTTTTTTTAATTTTCGCGCGGTACAAAAACTGGGACATCCGGTAACCGGAAGACGGGATTTTTTACCGGCGAAAGTCGAAGCACTCGGGACGAGTGGCTCCGGTATTTCCGGGGTTAATTTTCAATGTCAGGCGTTCTTTCGCATGTTTTTAAATGTCGACTGCGCAATGAACAATTAAAATATACAATTTTCTTATTTCAATAATTTGAATCACTTCCCATTTAATACAAATTGCGAAAATTATTATTACATATCCTTAAGTTTATCTCTAATATTTCACATTCACTGATTGCCTTCTCAAGAATTTAATTTCTTGTTGAATCATTCAGTCAATAAAAATCGAAAATTAATACGTCTCGAGAGAAAAAAAATCCGACAATCAAGTTTTAAGTATAAAAATATATAATTTAATAATTAGGACACTCGAGTGATGCAATCGCTGGTCTCGTCCCGCTTTTCGTAATAAATTCGTCCAGGGGTTGAGGTGGCGAATTTTTCGGTGAAAGCCACGTCTTCTAACGCGTCCACCGGCCGCCCGGAAGAGGCCGGGCCGAGGGAAAGAGTGTGTGACGCCAGCAAACTCCTCAATGATCAAGAGGGGAGAGTATATAGGCGGCGTTTCATTTCAGTCTGGCTCACAACGAACACACTCGCCAAAGTTACCTGGAGATCCACATCGGTATCCCAAGTAGTTCATTATTCTGAAAAAAAAAAAGCCACAATTAATTAGCTTCTGGGACTTGCCAATTCTACCCCAATTATCCGCCCAACGAGCGTATAAAAAAAAGTGCCAAGTGTGTGTGCCATAGGATTATTTCCATCAGCGATTGTTAATATCGAGAGCGGAGAAAAGGTTTGTGGTTTTATTCTGCGAATTTTTTTTTTACTGTGCTAAAGTGTTAACAGTGAATTAATCCACGTGTGATGAGCTTAACAAATTCATTCAGTCGTACAGAGCTTTTTTCTTTTTGATGGGGAGAGAAATTTTTTTTCGGCTAAAATTGAGTTTCCGTTGTTGCGTTGATGAAGACTGAGTTTAGATGTGGAGATGTTCAGGTCTTTTTAGCATCTCGCGGGGCCTTGTTAGATGAGGCTAACATCTGTGCGCCGAACGATTGTGTACACTCGGATTCTTAAAGGTAAAAGGGTATGTGGGGTAGCGAGTCAGTGTGTCAACCGTTCTCACGTCTCTTCCTCTGTTCGTCTTCCTCCGGCTCTTCGCGGAGAACAAGGCCGATGGGATGTGGGGGGGCATTGAGACAGAATGGTAATGGGCCCGGGAGGCTGAATTCGATGACTTTCGAATGGATTAAAGTAGCTCTACCCTTTCCATTAATTCAATGATTATTGGGAGAGTCATTAGATTTTTTTTGGAGAACTTGAGACTTGGGATGGCATTTTTTTTCTCATTTGAACATTTAAACTACAAAATATTGGGGAAAAGAATTTTATTAAAAAAGCTCTTTGTCTAAAATTATCTCGTAACCTTTTCGTTAGATCGATCCAATTTTTTAATCGCCTCGAATTGAGTTCTGTACTTGGTTGGCGATGGAATGGGGAAAAAGTGCGCAAAAAAAAACTGTTGAAAAATTTCAAAATTCCAACTTTCCCGTCTCCTCCAATTTTCCAACTCACCTCAAACACAGGTATAATTTCGCGCTTTCTGCATTCGCGTTGAAGATGAAACGATACATATAACACGCAAAACAAGTTTCCCCGTCAGCTCATTTCCGTGATCTTAGTAATCATCGATGTGTCCTACCTTTCCTCAGTTTTTAAAATAAGTATTTTAAATTGTCTCATGTTAAATTGCTCCTTATCTCAAAAAAATTCTGTGAAAAGAGCCTCTCCTTGCCGGATCTTAATTAAAAATTTCCAACGATAATTCAAATAATCCCAGTTCATACAAACTTAACATCAATAAACAATTACCCATTATGATTTTAATATCCTCAGCAACACCTGCGACTAAAAGAAATCCTCAAGTAAAAATTCATGAGTAATCGCGACGTATAATTCTCTATTGTTCTCTAAAAAATATAAAAAAATAATATCTAAATTGCAAGATTTTCGAATAATTAGTCTACACTCCCATAAAGAAAACCTTAGAAATTTGCGCACACCCATCAATTAAATTTCGCCAGCCGGTAACTCTTAAATTCAGGTAAATATTTTTCTCATAAAGAAAAAAAAAAAGAAATTCTGACGCAAAAACTGACTACTCATTGGGTGCGCGGTATCCTAACGGTATACTCTCGTCTTCTCTTACCTTGAATCACTTTCACACTCGTGAAAAATTTTAGCGATGACTTTTGAAGGTAGAAAGGGGCGTTCAACATCCGGGTTGTGGGACTTCACCTGGCACATATGACTTGTTTTGTCCGAACCGCCTAACGGGGCTTTGCGGTGGGGGTGAGCGAAAGGGAGGGGGAGGGATTACGTCACGGGATTGCACCTGTCACGCACGACGAAGGTGCAACGAGAGGTGGAAAAAGAATTTGTAATGCAAGACCCTTTGGTCTTTTTGCCTCGGATATGACCGGCGAATTCACAGGGGCGAGGAGAGCCGCGTCATTTTGTGTCTTAATTTTAAGATGTAACGTCTTTTTTTTTTACCCTGCTCATCGTTTTATGGTGTAATTTGGGGAAGGAGGAGCACTTTCCCATCCGCTGAGGATTTTTTTTTTCTATCTCAGTAGAGATCTACGGGTTTAACCCTGACTTTTTAACAAACAAAAAAATTCAAAGCCTTTTTTTTATTGTTGAGAATCGCCTCATTTGCATAATTGAATTGATCGCTTAATAATTTTTTTATTCGTCAGGATAAACAAATGATTGAGGGAGGATGAAATAGTGTCACAAATAATTGAGTAAATACGGATAATTATTTGAAAGACGTGATAATTTATTGCGCACTTTAATTTCTCTAATTTTCTCACCCATTTATGTAAATATATTCGATAATTGAGGGGTTGGTAATCGGTGCAGCTACTGCATAATCCAGTCCACTTAATTTAATAAGAGGTCCCTAAAACGACGGAAGCATTTCGATCTCATTATTGGACGAGATTATCTCGGATGACATAACTCTCCCTCAAAATTACAATGACTCACATATTTTCTGTATCTCCTCGTGTGCTCTCTATCCTCAAATAACACGAGTCATCGTTGTCTGAGATGTATCTCAAATGGATACATCGAGATAAAATGTTGGAAATTTATTCTGAACAGTAGGAGAATATATTGAGTAATGAGAGCCGAAATCATTTGTCTTCTAAATTGCACTTGAATCCGAATGAATAAAGAAATCGCTGTTGGAAATAAATTTAGACAAGTGTAGCGTCACGCTCGAGATGGCCAAAAACCAATGGATTTGGGTCTCGAGAATTTCTAGGATATGAGTTTATGAGAGAGTGATCAATACCGGTGGAGGCTTTGGTTTTAGCCTCGAATAAAATTTTTTTTTTGGGCCGCTTTCACCCGACGCCGCCGGCCCCGTCTCCCTTTTTTCCAATAAAAAATCACCACCTCCTCGATTGAATACCAAAACAACCGGCGATTTGGATTTAATTATCGATCGGTAATCGGAGTATTAATGAGCTGGGTAATTAATTAATTGGCAGAGGTACAGTACGCAAATTGAATTGATTAGGAACGTGAGAATCTTATGAATGCATTCAACTCATTTCGATTCGTTTCGTTACGGAAAATTCTCATTTTATCCGACTGGATATCTCGAACTGTAGAAAACTATCGCGGCTATCGATTACAATTTTTTAATTTAAGAGAGCATTTTTTTATGGATTTTTATCATTAAAATTCGAAATTTTTCGTCGCGAGTTTTGAAGTGAAATTGAACTCTCGGATTTCTTTGAATTAAAATACTAATGAAAAATACTTTTTCGACTATTTCGGTAAATTTATTTATTTGATTCAGATAAATCATTTGTGAGGGAGTTGTAGCCCCCCGGTCACCTTCTGTCGACAAAATGACTCGTCCCCACACACCAAAACATCGTCATCAACGTTTTCCCGACTTTTTACTCTCACCCGGAGTTGATTGATCGTAACCAGGGCCGGTAATATCTCAGGAAATATCAAAGTAGAGGCTTCGAAAATTCACCGTGACTAGTCGGAAAATCTTCTCGAGTTAATTCGTCGTGGTCTTCAGCATTTTCATCCGCGGCTCCTCGGGTTTGGCATTTCGGCCCTAAAACCTGAGAAAATAATTTCAGGGATTTTTTTTTTCCATCCCTGATGGAGCCACGGAAGAAAAATGATGACTGACGGACATCCTTGGAATAAATTGTCCAGGTGACTCCTCGGGGGAGGGGAAGTCCCTGGATAATTAGCCCCATCTTTGTCTCGAAAGGACGAAAAAATGGAAGAAAAATAGGACATAATTTCGGTAATAAACCCCTAATATCTCAACTTCATCCCTTCCCATTAGGAGAGTTATTTTCACTTTTTACTCTAAAATTAGATCTCATTCGAGACAGCACATTTGTAAATCTAAAAATATTAAGAACATTGTTTTTTCTGTTTTCTTCTTGCTCCCTTTTTTTTTTTTTTTCGCACAAAATGGTTACAATTTTTTATCAGAGATTTGGATTGTTAAACTCGAATTTCTTAAGAATTGACTTTTACGGGTAGAGGACGTAGGCGAGATACTAGGGTTTCTCCTGGTATTTCTCACACTTTTTACCTCCAACGATAAAAATAATATATGGGGATAAATGGGAGGGAAGAGACTCACTCGCGCTTTCACGGATTATCGCCAGTCCCCTCTTTCGCGACTTCCGCATTCGGTCAGGAGTGCCGTCTGTAGTCCCCTCGGCAAGTACATGCGGGCGGAGACCAATATGTAGGTCATTCTGTCATCGGCTGGCAACTACTCCGATACGCAACTTCAAATTATAGTCATTATCGGGATTTTAAGTCTCTTTATTTTCTTGTCCTTTCAATTTTTTTTCAATTTCAGTTTGACCAAATTAATTTTTTATGAAAAAATTTGGGGCCTTTTTCAGGACACACCATTTATGGTTTATATATTATTTGTCGACAATTATTATTATTTTTTTATGGATTTCAACCTCTCGAGATTGAAAATTGCATTTTTTGGGTGGAATAAATTGTTTTTAATAACAAATAAGTGAAAATTGTCCGACTAAAAAACGAGAAATTGGGCATAATTGTCAATGACTTGTTTAATAATTTTTAAATGATAACAAAAAAGACCTCCATTTACTAAACTAAATTTGAAACAATTTCCATGAACTACCGACACTTTTTGATTTCGTGAAATCGATTCGGATGTCATCGCACCCACCCCCTCCGCCATTCATTGACATCCCCTCTGCCCAAGAAATTCGAGCAATCGAAGAGATGTCTTTCACCTCTGCTCGAGGAGGGGGGAATTGGTGATAAAAAAAAAAGATATTTTTTTTATTTCATTACGAGAAGAGTGGGGGGCTCTAGGGCCCACACACTAACATTTGTTAATGGTTTCTCGTGTTGGGGGAGGGGCGGGAGGGGATTTAACCCCACCTCTGACAACACGTAAGAAGCACAGACGTACAGTGGTTCGGAACGGGGCAAATCCGAGTGGCGTGAGTAGGTCACTGGGACGCGGCTCGCAGCCGCAACGAGGCCCACTCGCAGGTTCAGTCAGTCCCCGCCGGCCAGGACAGCCACTCCGGGCCACGGAAGTCACGTTCCCCCTACTACGCACGTCGCGGGTAACGAATTGGGCCCGCGAGAGGCCCAAAAAAAATTTTTTTTTCCCCGCCGAAAAAGTGGAAAATTACAATTTTTTTTGTACTTTTTGAAAAAACCGTCACAAGAACGAATAAAAAACGTCGCAAAACGTTCCGGAATAATTGGCCAAAAGTCGAGTCATCCGGACATCCGGGTCGAGGAATTCAGTTGTGAGTTATTTTTATTTTTTTTTTACCGAAAGGTTCTTGTGAGAAATTACGAGTGCTCAAGTGAGTTATTTTCCTCCTTTTGTTCTCTCTTATTTTAGTTTGGATAGAGTGAAGTGAGTTAATTTTTTTGCCGGTGAAATTATGGTTTTTGTAGTCTTTGAGTATTGTCACGCTCGTTGGAGATAAATGAAAGTACGAGATGCCAATGAATTGAAACGGATTATTTCTTTTGTTTTCAATTGGCACTTGAAGTTCTGTTTAATTTGTCGTCTCAATGTCGCGGAACGAGTGATTAATGACCTTTCGTAGCTGTTGGAGGAAGTTATGTTGGGCTGAATGGAATTACTTTAATGGCTTTTTGTTCTTCATTTTTTCAGGCAATTTTGACAATTTTTTTTATTGCAGAAATACACACACACACACAACGATGATGGAAAGAACGCGGAGGAGTTTGCGAAGAGGCTTTTTCAGTTTCCTATTGCCGCTTATGCTGGCTTGTGTGAGTAAAATAATATTTAAGAGAATTTTCGCGGATATTCGCGCTCCGAAATTCTATTGTTCAGCTTCCGCGATCACTGAAGGCACTCCTCCATTTTTCGCGAACTGAGTCAAGAGGTCCCGCGTGTGAAGAGTACAATAATTTATTGAAGTGAATTTTCGCGGAGAATTGAAAAAATTGCGGGTTTTTTGTTTATTTGGAATTTTGCGATTTCGCGCGGGCGATTGGAGCCACCGGAAACGCGATTATTGGGCTTCCGCTCTCGCCGAAGGCACCCCGTGCCCTCGATTTTTCCGGGAAACGAGGCGACAGGTGGACGTGTTCTGTAAAAAATTACGTGAGTTACCAACAAATAGCGAAACATTTGTTATTGGGGTTCGAGAGTGGTTAATGACGCTAAGTGTTGTTAAGGAGCTCATTAATGACTGGCTCGAGGTGTTACGGGCAGGCAAGTTTTTTAAATGAATCTCTAATGAATCTCCGTTATTCATTAGGGGATCTAATTCAGCGATCGGTCAGTCGTAGAGATTTACGGAGCGTGATTTTTTTAGTTGGGGATAAACTGTAAATAGAAGCTGTAATAATGCAAAAGTAAATATTATGGCGAAAGACATTCACCATTTGGCACTCTTGAGGGATTAATCGAAAAATTGGTGGACTTAAAATAAGAAAATTCATTCATTTTTGATTTAGTATGAGTTGAGATCGACTCAGCAAAATTTAAAAAAAATTTGAGCCGCTTGTAATTTTTTTAATGCCTTAAATTAGACACGATTCTTCCAAAGGACATCATCTGCTTTGCAAAAAATATTGGAATTGCATTTTTTTGAAATTGCTAAATAATAAGGGGGGCAAGTAAAAGATTGTTATTTGGCTATCTTGTCTCCTTTAATTGCCTACAAAAATTACCCAAATTAATTAAAATACCAGCGAATAATAAACTGTCAAAGAATCAATCTATTCCATTGATGAATATTCCAATCAACTCAAGACAAAATCACATCAATCCCCAATAATCCATTAAAAAATCGCCGAAAGCTAAAAAAATCCGCAGCAAAAACTAAACCTCAAGTCGCGATTCCCTCCGCGGAATGTAAAAAAAAAGGACAAATATTTCTATTGACTAACAAAAAAAAAAAACTTTCATCCTCCCCAAATGTCCTCCTCTCAACAATTGCGACGAGGAAGCGGAAAAATTTGTTAATTGAGAGAAGTTGGAGAGAAAAAAAAATATGATATGCGACGTGCGTCTGGCAGGTAGAAAGAAGGAAAGACTGGTGGGTAGCCGCCGAACCGATGATAGTAGGTCACTGCGCCGGACGCGCGTTGCCCTCCTCGTGGGTTTGAGAGAGTTGGCCAGATACAGCTGCCGTATTACACCCAACATGTATAGCCGCGATTGGCTTGGATGTACCATTCGTGGATATGGAGTATTGGATCGATATAAAGTGTCACTGGAGTAAAATGCGTTAACTGTTGGCAATATCGGCAATACGGACACGCCTTTGAATCGTTACACCGACATTGGGATCAACTTCTTTCTTTCAAGTTCCAGCTTTCTTTCCTGGTAAATGTCTCTCGAGTTGGCCCCGTATCAAACCAGTGTGTGCTCCCGGTTTTTTTTTCTTACATTTTATTTGTATGTCCTCTGGGGTAGCCAGTGCTCCGGTAAAGATAATTTGTTTTATTTGTTTGCACTGCCAGGGAGGGCTTAAGGTCGAATTAACGTAGATCTAACAATTGTTTGTAAAGTCATCTGAAATTTTTCGCAATTTTTCTTCCCAGGCAGGCAAAAAATACGAGAAGTGAGTGCCAGATTCATCTGGACCTCTTGAATATTTAATCGCCTACGAACGAAAGTTAATGAATAAATTCGATTAATTACGCGGCTAATCCGGAGTTTTTAAGATTCCATCGGCAATTAATAGTCAATTGAATATTATAAATGGGATAATTAAGAAGATCAGGAAATTTGAATGATAATTATTTATTTTGGCTCAGTAGGTCTCGAGTTTCAATCGATAAAATTAATTTCTTTCGGGAGTAGAACGGGTTTTTTTTTATTGTTCGGCTAAAAATTGCATTGAATTATAAATTCATAATTTCCAAAAAATTTCAGGACTCAATTGGTTTAAGTGATTAATAATCCTTGCCTTTTGAATTCCAATTATGAAATTCTCAAAAAATTGAGGGGAAAATGAAAAATAAGTCTTTTATTATGCGGAGACTATTTTCCGCGCGGCTTTTCACGGCAGAACAAAAGGAAATTCTGAAGGTTACCTATATAATAGATGCGGGGGCGTGCGGTTCTGATGATGGAGTTGGAAATGTCGACAGGTGGAGGATTGATCCTAATGCGCTCCAACTTTCCTTCCCATCTTTGGGGAAAAATTCGTCGGCGGCGTCTTTAAACTCCGTCAAAGTTACACGGCCACCGCAAACAAATCCACATTTGTGGGCCCAAGTGGTACTTCATAGGAAAATTAATTACAATTTTTCCCCTCATTCAAGAGAAATTACTGCAGCTGTCAAAAATTTCACTTTTCTCCCTCTGACGCCGTTCGCTAATTTTCTGTTTTCGGTAATTCGAGATATGTCGTCAGTTTAGAAAATACTGGAGTTTTCCGGGCCCTTCAATTGACGAATTCCCAATTTTTTTGGATTTTTTAGATCGCCCAGTGAATTGTAAAAAAAAATGAGGCGCTCTTTTTCCTCTTGTGGTGACCAAACTGGGATTAACAATTTTCCCGGGGGGAGAGGAGTGAATGGGGGCTTGTTAAATGAATAGTTAGAG
>JAPYZN010000648.1:0-31386 GCA_030522865.1 Psyttalia lounsburyi
TCAATCACAAGTGATTGAAAAGTTCTTTTCGATCACAAGTGATCGAAAAGGCACTTTTCGGCACGAGCTGAATGTAGCAGCAGTGACAAAAAATACTTTTCATCACGCTGTGTCGGAAAAGTAACTTTTTACACTCCCACTCGCCAAAAAACATTTTTTTTTCACTTGTCACGAAATATACTATTTTATTTTTTCAAAATCATCAATAATCTTCAAAAAATGTTATCAGATTTCTAACTGTGATTTTTGTTCGCTATCACTTTTCGGCAAATTAAATTATTTAGTGATAAAAATAAACATTTAAAAAAATATTAACGTGATACAAAATATAATGGCAATGTAGCTCCTGGGATAGGATTTTTTTCAAATGATTCACACGTAATGATTGGTTATAGAGCTACTCTGCATTCTATTAGACCAAGTACTTGATGATTTTGTTACTTACTTTGCTATTAATATTTATTCGATTACAATAGCATCAAGATCAAGACAGCTGTTACCTCGTGAGGATGCACGAGAGCAGCAGCTCTGGAGATCCCTTTCTACTCACAGGTTCCACGATAAAGGGGTAAATAATTTTTTTTACTGGTTGTAATTCTCAGAAGGATTATATGATTACGACCCGTCTTTGAACAATTTATGTAGTTATTATTAGACTAGGGGGCTTCCTCCACTCGCCAACCCCGGTTCGTAGCACAAAAGTAAAAGTAAAAAACAAGACATGTTTAGTGACCCTTCGAGCCGGTTACTTCAATCCTAGAGATCTCTTATTTTAGAGTAATCCTCCGAGTGGGTTACTTCCTACAGAATCGTAATACAGCTCCATCGCTCTCCTTTCGGGGTTCTCCCTATGCATGGGACCCCGTCTCATGGAACGTACGCAGTATCTGCGGCATGTTTATTGGGTAGCTACCTATAGCTAGCAGGGGTCATGCAGTTATTCAAATTTGGATTATTGCAAACGCTTGGTGGTTTATTTTTATTGGGTTTAAATAAGTAAGTAAGAGGGTCTCATCTTATCTATGGGACCTCTTCCTCTCTCCCCCATCGGACTCCCATTTGTCCCCCTCTCATGGTCGCCGTCTTAATTTCCCACCTGAAGTCGATTTGGATTTTCATTATATATTATATAATAAAAAACCCAATCAATATTTATTAAAGAATTTTTTTTCTCTTCACTTTTCATCTTCCAATTAGTAAAGTTATTCCAACTTAAAAAAATATTTTCTATTCCATCTTTTGAGGTATTAAATTCATTTTTTATGGAACATTAATTTTCTATGATTTCAAATTTCAATGATAAACAAATAATCCACAGAGAGCATTTGCATGGATTGACAATCACTTCTGAAGGCATGAAGTGGTCTTCAGACTTCACTGGAAATAAGCAACTGGTCAGAGACAGTTGGTATCATTCCAAGGTAAAATTAATTTTATGGAAAATGAACTGTCAATCATTAATTGATGAAAACTAAGTAATTAATTTCTCGAAAAAACAGAGTGAATGTTTGATAACTGGAGGCGAGGGTGGTATAATCAACCTCTGGAAGCAGAATGAAACGAGCGTATTGCAGCGAAACAGCGAACGCAAATCCTTCGTGAAATCGAATGGAAAGTCCAATGGACGAGACAAACATCGAACGAAACCATACTGAATTTAAAATATTAATAAAAACATTGAAATATGCCACCGGGCAAACGCGAATGATGTACAATATTTCATATTTTTCTAATTGAATTTGTAATAATTATATGATGATTGAAGATTAAAAGAGAAAGAATTGCATTTTTTAGAAAATTTTTGGACACTATTACTAGTATTTCTCTCCTGTTGAGGTCTTGATAGACTTGTTCTATCAATAAAACTATATTTTTCTACACAACTTACTTTATTGTTTAACAAAAACTATTTATTCTATTGTTTAACAAAACTAAACACAAACCCGCAAACCTTTCAGCTGAAGCAATTCCGTATAAAACTATCTCCGCAGAATAAGTTGTATAGAAAAAAATAATTGTACTTGTTTTTCGCATAGAATATTTATTTTGGAAAACTTGCGAAAACCCTACCTTCGTCCATCTGCCTACCCCCCGGTACCGGCAGTAACTCTTTAAGGAATCAATTCTCAGGATATTCGAAAGAGCCTGAAAGCAAAATCCTAACAGTATTAACGAACAATAAATGGGACTCACTGATGCTGAATTCTACGGTTGCACCTAAGGATGTCCTCCACGTTTGCCCGGTCCCGAGCACTCCTCACAAAATAATTTCCACATTAGCATCTGCTATTACATATCACTATTTCCTTTTGTCCACATTATTTTCAAAATTGAATTAATGAAAAACACAAATACACTTCAACTGCCCTCTTATGTATCCCTCAGCTTATCGACACTAATGAAATCCTCGAAAACACTTTTACAATTTTTACAGCCTCAAAGTTCTACAAATAACAATTCACTGCCGTTGTTTTTATTCATTTAATCCACGAATTGAACCTCTGATCAATCGAAAAGTCAATAAACATCACTAACTAGTTAAAACACTTGTTGATTGTCCGGAATTCTTTAGGTGTCGCCATCTTGCATCCTCTCGAAGACGTCGGTCACGATAGAACTGAAGCTTTTGTCACTTCCCTTTATTTCAAATATTCCACACAATTGTCTTTCTATCAAAAACTCAAGAGACTCGTCTTCACTTTCACAATAAAATCACCTCTAACAGTAACTGGTAACTTGTTGTCTCATTGTTTATGATTATTTTCATGACTGACTTCAATTTTCTCAATATTAGAGAGATTACTGCTCAAACAGGTCGAGCCTAGCAGCGATCTTTACTCTCTGTGTAGGTTATACGACGTTTCAAAGCTCTCTCATCCCTTTCAGTACGTAATGAGTGATAATTATGGAAAAATAGTTATTAATGATTATGATTAGCGTTTTCGGCTATTGTTTATGATTTTTGGTCGTCATTGAGGCCGTCATTTCATGCACAATCCTCGGGAGAATGACTCTGAGCCTATACCTGCCACTGACCAGCCGCCATCTTGAATATGCGCAGAGATGGTGTGCAACGGACGGTCGACATTCGAAATTTCCAGGATAAGAACTATTTTCGAGCATTCTAATACTTTTATCGTTATAATTGATGATTACTAACATTTTTTCCTCGTGGTTATAATTATTTCAATAACTATTCAATAACTAACTATTAAAAAATTAACAAAGATTCACAATTTTGGCGAGTGCGTAAAAAAAAAAATAAATAATTAAAAAATAGGAAAACGAATTGAATATCAACGATATTAAATAAGAATATACCGATTTCATTACTTTCATTTGCAATAAAAAATGTCAATGAGGTGACAAAAAACTCCTATGCAGATTTAATTAATCGTATATTACCCTCTTGATTCCATTTTATTACAATAACATCATTTTTCCATTGTCTTATGTACATTAATAATAAATATTATCTTTTTTGTCTTCAGGCAGCTAATTATTCTTCGATGAATCAGTGGATGATACAATATAATGATAAAAAACATAGAATGTCTTCAAGTAGTGTCATTTAGGTATTTTTGTAAATCCTCCATCCATCGAATGTTTCCCAAGAAATATAAGAAAAAGTAGTAAGTCCATTAGAAAATATAGCGCAGCCGTTGGCAGTCAACGGCACTTGAGATTGCTGATTTTTTTTTCTTGATTAATTTTTCCATTGAAACATACTCCCAATGTTTCACACGTTTCTATTCACTTCGACGAATGATTTTTCATTAGTTTTTTTTTGTTAAGATTTAACATTATACACGATTCAACAGGAATAAATATTATAAAACTGCATCGTCGGCGCAGATTCAATTGTATATCATTGGATTATTATGATCTGTTTTTTTTCTTTTTGTCTTTTACGTATAAAAAGTGGAAGAGAAAAAGCTCACCAACACTCAGCATCACGAAACAATTTGTATTACACTTAATCAATTGTTAATTCTCGACGATGTGGATCAGGGAATTATACAATAAGTCTTTGAAGAGAACAAAGTAGGGTAGTTAAATTAGTTGTAGAAAAAAAAACATACAGTCTGTTTTATAAATTAATTGAGAGATTGGAACATGCAGAGCAATCAAGTACTGGATGCGAGTAGTAGGAGAAGGTTCACCTCAATAAAAAAAAACTTTTATTTGTTGAAAATAAAATAAACAAATTTGAACACCATTTCTCACTCAAAATTAGAAACTTATTTTTTTGTTTATATCGAACAATCAATCGAGAAGTGATATTAATCTGTTTTTTTTTTTAAAACAAAGAATTTTTTTATTTTGAAGTGAATCTTCTCGTATAAATAGAGGAGCGATCGGTAGCAGAGGTTTCTAAAAAATATCTTCAAGTCTGGAAGAAGTATTTTCAAAAAAACCATTTGCCAAGGAAATTTCATATCCTGCGGTAGTCCTCCATTACCGACATTTTCAATAATTGTCTCAATCATTAAGATATGAAATTTACGCAGATTATCAACTTCTCCGTTATCACAATAACAATAGATGCAAGTATGAGCTATTACTTTTTGTCTTCACTATTTCATTTTTGAAAAGTGCAGGTAAACGTACAAAAATACTTGATTTGTGAAATATCCATTCATATAACTCCGTTCTAATTAATCTTTCAATTTGCATCTCTATTATTCTCTTTTTTACATTATTATTATCTGTCATTTGTCATTCCCAGAGAAATGTGGCGATTGTTTCAAGCGATTACAGTCCAAAGAATTTAATAATAAAGAGTTAAACAGAGCTGGATAGGCCGATAGAACTCGATATCAAGTCAACAGTTTCCGACAGTTCTCGTCGAATTCAGAATTTTTTTTTTGTTTGCGAAGGATTCTTCGTCATTAGACCATCTATTTTCATTTCCAATACCTGCTTTAATGGAGATTAAAACAAATTATGTAATAAAAACGAGAAGTAAAATTCTGGAAATCAAATTTTTCTGTTATATTTAATATTAAAAACTCAAAAAAAAATTTGGTTTCCGTTGCCAATGCGCATATTCATTTGAATGAAAAATGAAAATATTTAATTACTCAATGCAAGCAATTTCAGCTTTTGAAAAAATAGCAATTGTATTCATATCTAAAATTGTTTTTCTTATTGTTAGACATATTAGTATTAGAAATATGACAAAAATATAGGATCAAAAAAAATGGAGAGAAGAACGTGTCAACTGAATTTGCTGCTACGACGAAAATGTTGGCCCATTGGAAGAAGAATCCTCCTCATATATAATAGTTTTTTTTATTTTGGGAGAGAAGTGGTGAAATTGACGACTCTTCTCATTATTTCCCGAAGCGAATAGTTTTTAAATAAACAGTCTATTAACACCGGTTGGCGAATGGACTTTTTCACAAAATAGTCACTCAATGTCAATAATGATAAGCAATTGTCCGAAACTATGAGTACTCCCAACGAATTAATATTTCATTCAGCCTCCACCACTTCTCCCCCAATCCCCCCCTTTCCCCCAAATCTCCCCATAACAATAGTAGAATAAAAGGACGACATATCAAACGTCATTCATCACTCAAGCGTGATATAACACAGTATCATTAAGTCTAGAAGATTTATAGATTAGAAAATAATGAAGCGGCAGATGGAAATTCATTCGAAGTCCTCAATGAGCGCAAGAGAGATTAGCTTTGAGCTGATTAAAACTGGAAATGATTTATCTCTCATTATAAATTATCATGAATTATTTTACAATTTATCTGGGCGATTATCTATTCACCAAATATTTCGCCAATTCTACCTGAATTATTCAGTACTACATCTTACTCCCGAAACTTACAAATTAGTAATCATTAAATGTAGTTATTTTTCTTTATTTATTAACGAACTTGGATGTCTTCACGTGCACACAACAATGCGAATTAACAACGAGGTTTATGTTTATCTTTTCTTTTCTTGTTTTTCATAGCAGAAGTAAAGTGATAACCAAGGAAAATCTTGCTCTTTAATTTTTAAATATTGAGTCATTGAAGGGACGAGTGTTTTCAGTGAAATATTTCAGAACTCCAATCTCCGAACTAAAAGAAAAACAACAGTTCTCAAACAAGTTTTACATATGCCACAAAATCATTTTTTTAATCATGTAAACAAATTTTTTTTGTTGAAAAAATTGATTCGGTAGTTCCAAAAAAATTGCAATTTTTGCAGGCAAGAATAGTATATTTCGTAACAAGTGAAAAAAAATGATTTTTGGCGAGTGGGAGGTTTATATCACGAGCCGAAGGCGAGGGATATAATCCCACGAGTCAAAACCACGAGTCAAAAACCACTTTTTTCACGAGTTACGAACATATTATTTTTACTACTAATTCTTCTCTTTGATGTTCCTATACGTATTTTTCCCCCAAAATATATTCGTTTTCTAGGAAATAAGCAATATTTGTTTGTCGTTACGTCTATTCAATAATTGCACACAGGAAATTAATGTTTAAATGGTATAATAATAACGAGATTATAGAAATGTTGTGACTCCGAGACTGACGGACGCTGCCCCTGTCTCTCAAAGTGGAGCAATTCTTCATGTCTGAAATTTCTAACAGCGGAACACATAATTACGGTTTTTGCAATTTTCACTGAACGATTTTATTGCCTCAAAAAAGACTTGTGTCTAAACGTTTTCGTTTTTCTTTCAGCAGCTGAAAAATGTTGTTCGGAGTTTTCTTCTGAAAGTCCTCGATCTCGAGTTGAACGAAAAATTGAAAAAAAATATAATACGACATGTTGAGGTTCACCACTTCGCTCCTGATTTCCATTCTTCCAGTGATCATCATATCACGATACATCATGGGTGGTTTATAAACCGATTGATTACTGTATAACGGTATATTCTATTGTCACCACGATTGATTTGCGGATAAAATGTTCTTGCACTTAATTTTCCCCCATCATTTTAATTGAATTCAACTCATTTCATTTCATCATTAATTTTTCCTTCACATCTCACAAGGTTTTAAATAAAGTTTTATTGATATTGCACACTGGCACGTAGATCAACATATCACCAAATTATTTCGATGACAATGCCAAGAAGATAAACGCTTCTTATTCAGCGAAATTGGAAGATGAGCCTAATTATTACTTTTGTGGAAAACTTCTCCGTAGATCGTAGGAAAAGATCTAGGACAAGGCGAGTAAATGCAACTGTCGACTCACCTCCCAATTCAGTTCTAAAATTCCATAATTTTTTTTTTTAATTATCGAAAAATAATTATTTCAACGAAATTATTGTACAATTCCTGTGTGTTAAGTTGAAAAAAAAAATGTTAAATAACAACAATGGCAGTGGATAATCCAGCCTTTCTTCATTTTCCAATGAATCCCTAAATAAATGTTCGGAGTTGTATGAAAATTAATGCAAAAGGAATGTTCAAAATGGTCTCAAACTGAACCAAAATACGCGAACTAAAAGCAAATTCGAGGCACAATCATTGCCATCCCCAGACTCCTCATCAATCTAATGAATCTTCTTACGATTTTCTGTATTAAAGTACCAGTAAAGAAAAGTCTGCTAGTATATCTCCGCACAACTACAATATGCATTAAATTCATTACGAAAAGTCTATCGATACTGATTGATTACTTAAACTGTGAGACACTCGTTAAAATTGAGATATCATAAAAATTCTAATTGCCGGATTAGATTCGATTGTCAATAATATTAAGTCTTTCCATTAAATGCATCGTTTTATCATTGATTAAACTTAGGGTAAACTGAAAAATAGACACCTCAGGTGGGTATTTTTCGTAGAATCAAGAGTGCCTCACTTATATTATAAGCAGTGTGCATTGCATTAATACTGTCTCTTATTTTCGAAAAGTAATCACCCGTGAGCGTTCGCATACCCTTGACGAAATCAAATAATTAAGTAATTCAGTAGTGAAGTGGCAAAATCGTGATCAACCGCTCATTTCTCTCGACGAGAAATTCAATGGTTTCCTTTTCACAACTTCTCTACAAAATCATATTTTCCCCAAATAATTCCTAATCACCTGAAATTAATGCACACTGCACCATTATATACAAAAATCGTTATACGATCATTCTTGAGGACACTTAAATGTCCTCAAATAATGAAAAAAGCACATACATACAAATTTCCGTCGACAACTCCTGGAAATTCACTCCATCATTTATGAAAGCGTTTGAAATAAAGATTTTTCCCGCAATTCCCTCTGCTCGATTCCGATTGGTTAGATGAATTTCTATCCATGTTGGTTACGTTTCATGGACTTCCCCAAATTTAAAAAGTTAAAATGCTTATCTTGTCACTCTAGAAAATTTCCATTCTGCTGGACTACTTCACGAAAATCTAGATGGAATTTTATGAGAATGATTGAAGGAAAACTTTTCCCAGTAAATCCATTTGCTAGGTTAGGTTTCTCGGACTTCGTGTTTAAAAAATTAAAAGGTTGATTTTTTCTGGAATACTCCTACCCGATTATTTCTTCATTCCTCTTGAATCCAAAGCCGTTTCGTGAAGAAAACCGTCCCCAACAATAGATATATATATGTATACGTATGTAGATATTGACGTGGATGCAATACGTGAAAATGTTTATATAATAGAACTTTCAGTCGATTTCATCATTTTCTTCAACAATATTAACGGAGTAAGCAACAAGATGAGCACTAATTTACTGCAGCCATGTTGAAGTGGCCTCCTAATACTCGATTGGAATACTCTATTGAATTCGGTTTAGTAAATACTTCCCTCAACCTTCCTAATCTGAAAGTCAAAAAGACTTGACTCGACTTCTGCTCTGGGAGTCCTTTGACTGACTCCTGGATGGTGTCGGCGTGGAGACAGGAGTGCCCGAAGACGTTGGGGTGTCGACAGTTCTAGGCGGACGTGTGGATTTTCGGCCAAAGCGGAAGAGTCGTCAGAAGAAGATGACCTCCTCCTCAAGGGGCGGCTGTGGCTCGGGCCGTTGCTGATGGGCCTGGGGCGCTACCTCCGGTCTCTGATGTCCCTGATGATGAGAGTGCGGATGGGAGTGTGATTGCGAATGATGTAGATGATGAAACGACTCAGGAGGGGATTTGTTCATTCTCAGGGATCGATTCAACTGACATGTATTTCCGTTATTATGATTTCCGATTTCTGGGGCAGGGTATGTGGAGGAAGTGACTGCGGCGGGACTGCTTGAGGTCCTAGAGTGCCTGTCGGGGCTGTTGTTGGTACCTGTGCTGTGCCGTGTACTATTGTTATTACTGCCACTGGCAAGTTTGAGGGGAAGTTGTTGTTTAACTGGAGGAAGACTGCTGGAGGCTTTCTGTTGATTAGTAGCACTGATCAGATTTATGGGTACCTTCTTAGCATCAGGCAAAGACTTCCTCTGGAGCAGTGTATCGCCACCTAGAGATCCATGAGAGGGATGTGATCCATGACCATGCCCTGCAGCTGAAGGATTAGCAGTAGATGGGGCGACTAGAGAGACCCCTTGTCTCTCCAAAGCCTCCAGCCTTCGATACAACTGATCCCTCTGCTGCGTGACGTCCCGTTGTTCAGCCGCCACCTGCTCCCTCAGCCTGGACAATTCATTCCTCTCCTCCTGCATCTGCATCTTCTCTTGTTGAGTCATTGCTCGGAATGCAGCCTTCTCTCGACTCAACTGATCTTGAAGGTTCCTGAGCTCCTCCAGCTGACGATTGGCGTTGACTTTTTGATTCGAGGATTTTCCTGAGGCGCCCGACCAGTCTTTCGAAGCATTCAACTGCGCTTGGAGGCTATCTATCGTTGTCATCTGATTGGTTATTATGCATAGAAGTGTGTACACGTAATGAGAGAGTTTAATCGCAGCCAACTGTTGATCCTTGTTGATCTCTGGACCCTCCGTGTCGTCAAGTCTCTCGGCTTTGTCCCTGGCTTTCAGGAGCTCGCACGGTTTAGGTGGAGGGAGCACAGAGTGCAGTGCTGTTATATCCCTCCAAGGATATCGCTCCTTATTATGATCGAAACCTGCGAAAGTTTCGGCTCTTTTGGGGACCACCAGAGCCGGAGGTACATAAGCTTCGCTATGACGCTCCCCTGCAGAACTCAGGCTTCTGGACAGCGAGCCACCTCCAGCACTGAACGACAAAGAACTTGCTAGTCTCGTTACCTCCTGCACTGCGACCACAACCTCCTGCCATAATTGGGCAGAGTCTGTTCCCTCGTTGCGCACTAGCCTCGTGTAATCAATGTCCTTGTCACTTCGCTCAACCTTTTCCCCTCTACTCTCATTATCATCGTTCTCGTTGCAGACACTGGCTGCATACAACAGCCGCATTTGCAGACCTAACTTCTCCTCGAGAAGCAGTGCCTGCTCAGTATCCTTCTTCCTGAGCTCCCCAACGATCTCAAGAATGTGAGACTCCTTAGCTTTCGCGATTTTCTGACGCTCGTCAACGGTCAGCATTGACGAAGCAGTACTTCCTGATCGTGAAATGTCAGTTGAGATTCCCGTTCCTCTATCTAGCCCGTCACTTTCGCAATCATTCTCCTGTGGACAAGACTCAACTGCCGCCCAAATCGATTGTATCCAGACCTGTCTGTCTTTCGGTTTCTTGACTTTCAGTTCGAACATTTCAGGAACCTTAGGATCACTGATCAAATAGATCGAACGCGACTCCTGACCCGCTTTCTCCCGTACCAAAAGCTTCTGCAGGGACACAACTCCCGCTTTATTTTCAGGTACAAAGAACGCGTACTTCTGATCGCGAGTTTCAGCGAGGAAGAACAGAATATCAGATAGAACAACAACAAGTACGGGCACCGATTTCGTGCGGCCCTGCAGCAGGCAGGCACTTCCCTCAAACTTCAGGATGCGATGAGACGCCATTAGATCTGACTTTTTGAACTTTGTGCCTCGGTGGGTCGCGAATGATTTTGCGTCTATTCGATTGTAGATTTCGAGCTTTCGATCTTCTCGTTCTTTGTTTGCAACGCATGCGTCAACGTCGGCAAGGATCTCTTTGACGAGCCCAAGGGCCTTGCGCAGATCATCTTTCTCGTCGTTTGTGGTTGAAGTTTTAATGAGGGGCTCAACCAGGAGGGGATACTTGGTTAAGCGCTGAGTTACGAAGAGAATGCACTCGGGAATTCCCTTCTTTTTGAGGAGGGGGTTCATTTGACATCGGCGAACGAAACGGGAAAACCGCGAGTCGTTGCGCAGATAGAATTTGTAAAAATCGACTGCGTCCCTGTGGCGGCTGCAGAATTCTCCGTACGCACTCTTCATCCGGGAAGCGGTTTCATACGAAAATTGATCAACCAAAATGTCGGCGATAGTTGAAACGACGAGATTTGATTTCTGTCGTTTACGAAGTTGTAGGAGGAATTTTAAATGTATGTCTATGAGATCGCGTAGACGCGGAAACATACGCTCGACGTCGGGTGGGGTTACACGGAAGTATCGACGGAGGCCTTCCGCGAATATTCGCTCCATCGCGAGGAGTACCAGACAATGGTGCTTTTCGGTTAGGACAAATTCGTAGATGTGCTCTTGGCGCTTTACTTCTCGCTCGTTACCGTCGACCAGGCGCAGTGCGTCACTGCGACCAATTGCCGCACTCCAGGAGTCGGGCTCGTCATTGGCGAGACCGAGCTCCGGATCTAGACCCTCTATGTCACTAACGGAGAGCTGGTGAACGTCGTCACCGAAATCGAATTCCTCCCAGCCGCTGGAAGAAAATAGTAGGGTTATCTGAGGATTCTCGGGGGTTCAGAAAAATTCCAATTACGCGAGGTGCTGGTCAGTGAGTTTTAGAAGAAATATTAAAGTCAATTATAGGAAAATCAATCCAAGAAATTATCTCGTAATGGTTAAATTACAAATTATGAATTTCCAATAACCAAATTATTGAAGTTTGGATGGAATCTTTTGACTCGTTCGATGGAAGAAGTTAAATGCATCATCGAATTTTCCGTCACTCACTAAGAGCTTTGAAAAATTAATGTAATCTTTACTACATGAAGAATTAAATTACCTGACAATGTCACGTTGCCCTTCTCCATCCTTCTCCTCACTGATCGATTGGCTGCAAACAAAAACTCACAGTATGAATATCCTTCCTTTTCCAGGGTAATAACTCATTAATATCCTAAAAACTAATTCACTCGGTGCTTCCCTTCCTACAAAGCATTCATTCACTTGTTTCTTTGTTCGCGATTGTCCTTTTCGTTAACAGTCAAGCTTCGCTCGACCTCGACAGTCAATCATAAAATCATTGCAATCGTTCAGACATTCGTCTCATTAGTGTCTGCATACGGTACCATTTAACAATATTGGAAGAATCGTTAATTTTATTGAAAAGTGCAATATAAAGTTGAGAAAAAATACACGGATTAAGCAAAGCAAAGCAGTTGTCGCAGTCAGAGGCTCAATGATTAATCACCCGTTCCCTAGAGTATTAAACGAAAAGTTCGACTAGTACAGAAAATAATGAATTCATAGTAAAAATTATAGTAGTTAAATCGAACAGATAAACAAAACAAGCAGGTGGTTCTTAAGCTCAGGCAGGGCAGGGTGTGTTTATTGTATTTCTATCATTTCAATCGCTTAATATAAACATCAAGTGCCGGTTCAAATCGATTTTAATCTTGATGAGGTTGTGCGTATGATAGTCAGGATTTCGTTGGAAATGAGAGGAATTGGGGGGTGAATGTAGCTAAAACTAGCGAAAACTCCCGATTATGGCAAATCTAAGGTTGGGCGATGCTGTTCAAATTGTGCACAAAGTTATTCGCACTTGAAAAAAAATTGGTCGTATGATTATTCGACCCTTGGTTCCACTAGTTTCAGCTCTGATTTGGCTTTTTTACTCTGTTACGATGAGTAAATTTAATTTGAAGATCAATTTGGAAAAATATCGTGGCAATATTTCCGAGAAATTGACCCTCACTTGAAATCAAGTGATTCTGCTTTATCACTTTCACTATTGAGTTCACAATACTCCCAATAATTCCTGTCAGTTCCCTTTAACAGTAGAAGATAATGAAAAACGAATAAAGAACTAGAAACACCAATTCCACGACGATTTGAATAAATTCATTGAAGTATCTGAGAACACAGTTAGGACGACAACTATATCTGATTATACGTGATAAAAACCTATGTGTCGACAGGTAAAAAAAATATACACATATCGAGAATAGGCACAATTTTGTGATTATTATTCTGGGACGACTTACTTGACTCCAAGTTTTGTGGCGACACGCCGCCAAGGGCTGTAGTTTGTCACCGTTTTCTTGTTGCTAATTTCCCTTTTATCGTTGATATCGTATACAGTTGGCAATCGGGAGGGAATGCACGGAGGAAGGAAAAAGCACACACTGCATTAGCGCAACTTCACGCGTTTCATTTTTCGTTCGTTACGTTTTTTGTCATGGATTTGTTCCCTCCGTTCCGATTATTTTCGTTCATTCAATTGCACTCAATGTGGAACTTGCATGAGATCTTCACAATTTGGTTATCTCATTGGATAATTATGACACCAATCGAAAATCTTTCCCGCGAGAATTTGTTTTTTTCATGTTTTATATAGAGTAACTCATTCAGAATATATGCACTAATTTTGTTTCTATTTTTATGAAAATTATGATATAATAATGAGTATAATTATTTGAATTGAATTTTC
Organism: Psyttalia lounsburyi; assembly: GCA_030522865.1. Classification (NCBI taxonomy): domain Eukaryota; kingdom Metazoa; phylum Arthropoda; class Insecta; order Hymenoptera; family Braconidae; genus Psyttalia; species Psyttalia lounsburyi. The sequence goes on from JAPYZN010000648.1 coordinate 13,685, forward strand.
ATTGCATAATTACGACCTCAAAAGAGAATGCCTCATTCAAAAGTGCAATTCTTCAAGACTTTTCATCAATTACTCTAAATTATCTAGAACTAATACCCCAATAGTCATTTCCATTTGCATATTCAACAGAATGCACTAAAAGGGAAATAAATAGCTCCATGCAAGCTCCCTATTTCAGATTTACCCTCCGCACACCAAAATTCAACTTTAATTAATATGTGCTGTTTTGACATTAGTAGCCCTAGTCTCAACCCGCGTAAATATATCTAGCCAAAAATAATGAGAGTAATGATGTCACTTGTTTGAGTAACGCGATATTCCAAAGCACCATAGACCTGGCTACACGCAACTACACAAGGACGATTAATAAATTAAGAAATAATTATGTAAATATCTGCCGCTCTATTAATCTCATGTTGCAAAAATTTATAAAAATTAATGTTGGCTTTAAAAAGCTCCTGAGCCAGTTTGAGCCTCGGAGTAATTAACAAATTCATTAATTTATTTGTCTTCATATGATTTTAATTTTTATGATTGTTTATATTTCCTTCAAATTTCAAAGACTCGAAATAAACACCATAATCGTTTTCCACTCGACTTTTCGTGGAAATAAAAGTTTCAAAATCATTGATTTTTACTTTAATGTGAAAAAAGCTTTTGATTTCATTCTCATTTTTTTCAATACTCCGAGTTTCCTTCTGACCGTGCGTCGGCAGCGTGCGAGACTTGGACCATAGACACGAAGACTCGATGCAATATATTAATCGTATAATTAATTAAAAAATCGATGAATTCTCAATCTATTGGGAAAGACTCACCTGTTTGTACCGGTTGAAGTTGATGGGGGTAATGAGACGGTGGAGCCCCTCTTGACATGTCCACTGCTCGTCACTATTGACACACTTGACATTGACTTTGTTGAACCCTTGTGGGAGTTATTCTTCGACTTAACACACTCGGTTGGCATCTGGTCCTTGCACGACTGGTTCTGGTGGATCATAACTCCACAGACTGTTGAGTGAATGGTAATTGTTTCAACAATCGATGGAATTATCCACTCCAAGCAATCTCGAGGTAATATTCGTTTTAAGTCGGAAAATGTTTGAAATTATTTATACTCACTCTCGCAGTGGAGAACTGATTTATTCCCAAACTGCTTCAAACAGTAATCACAAACGTAATTTCCCTGGAGACTCATTGTCACCCAGTGGTGTGTCTGTAGACTAGGCTTCTTACCACTCTTATCCTAGATTGAAAAGCCAGTGAATGAAATAGATGGATGTAACGAGAAGCAAAATACGAAATGAAAAAAATAAATAAAATCTTGGAGTTGTCGCGGGGGAACAAAACGGTAGGAATAATATTGATGAATCCCTCGGTTGCATTATCGTTACAAAAGGTCTAGAAATACCCTTTGAATTGGAACTAACTAGGACAATTGCATCAATGTTAATTATTTAAGGTATCGAGGAGGGAAAGAACGCATTCTATTAAAAGGGGATTTCATCACTTTTTTCAAATGAAATGAAGATGAAAGAAAAATCGTGATCATTTGTTGATATTAACACCCCAGGCAAATCAATGAATAAATCTAGTAACAAACTACAAAATAAAAATGAAAAAAAAACTTGACGAGTCATCTCGAGAGGGCACAACGATAAAAATAATATTGATGAATCCCTCAGTTGTATTACATCGACAATGACTAAAAATATCCTTTAAATGAACGTCCACTCTCTGATAACAATGATAAATCCATTAAAACAGAACACACCTTTTTCTTCCTGAAGAACAATGATCCCCGCTTTCTCCGGGTTTTCTCCGAGTGATGATCATCGTACGCCACTCCACTGTAATCATGAATATTCCGCTGTTAAATTCAGTAATGAATTTCCCGAAATTGGGTGTAACAATAAAAAATTGCAAGCATTAAGCCCTCATTATTCTGAACACAAAAGCCCAAGTATAAATATCGAGAGGTGATTGTAAATAACGTCGAGAGATTTGTGAGAATAGAGTCATCATTTCCAAGACGATATGAATATCATTGAAATGCCTAGGGTACTCACTCGGTCATGAGCTCGTCGAGGGAAGTTTGTGCATTGAGGGAACCCTCACGAATAATATCACCATGATATGCATGTCTGTGGGGTGGATCCTCGGTCTCAGTTTCACTTCCACTACCTTTCTCGTTTGGTTCGTGTCGTCTGCTGTCATGCACGATTGTTGCAAAATTTTTTCAGTGCAATACACAAATCACATACATACTAGTTTTCACTAATTTTTTTTTTTAGTTTTTTTTTATGAAGACATGTACACAGATAAATTACTTTGTTTTGCATACGAGCATGCCAAAGACTCTAGCTGTGCGACAAACTATTGTGATTGTCATATTCTCATGCAGTAGCGAAGTCGTTCTTTTAATTAATAATCTCGAGAGTAGATTCAACGAAAAATACTAAAAGACATTTTCGTTAAGAGCTTAATAAATGCAATATTTATGAACAGAAAAAAGTGGAAAATTTAACAAATCATTTGTTCCACGACTTGACTACTGTCCTCATCCTCTAAAAAATATAGATAAAATTGTTGTCAATAGCGAATTAGGCACAGCAAATGCATAGATGTATAAGAAAATCAGTGAGAGGATTCAAAATTGACTTACGTAGCTAGAGAAGGTGTTGTTCTGGTCCCCTCCAAAGGGGCTTGTCCTGGTGGACCAATGATTGATGGAGTAGAGATGGATTTCTGGAGTGGTAAACGTGATCCTGTCACTCCTGGCAACAGGGTCACAGTCTCTGTTAGTCTTTGGCTTACTCGTTTCACCGCTGATTTGTGTGGATCCGTCTGAAATATTTGCAAAATCCCTTTTCCTCAGCATTTTATCACCAAAAATTACTGATGAGTGAATTCAATTCGATGTGAAAAGTTTTGCTAATTAGAATAAAACGAGAAGACTATTTTTTCCAGAGGTAAAAATCATAAAGTTCATAATTAGCAAGTAATGGAAGGCTCAATTACCTGGACAAAATCAGCTTCGTTGAGCGAGTGAGTGCTAGTTTGAGATCTGCAAGCGCGATTTGCCACACTTGCACATGCTGATGTCGATTTTCCATCAATTTCGAGGTCCATTTCACTGTCAAGGCTACTTAGGCTGATACTTCGCTGTCGCTGAAAGTGAAAATCGTAATGATGAATATTTATCATTTAACATTTAAATAACAAATATCCATTGTCAAATATCCTTTGATGAGCATTGAAGTTAAATAACTCAAGTTTACTTAACTCTTGCTTTCGAAGAATTGCGTAATTAGAATTAATTATCTCTTATTGGAATAATTGTTAAATAAATTTGTGTTGTGATTTTCTTGTCAAATTGTATTTATTTTCGAGAATTAATTATTAGATCCTTTCATAACAAAAAAAACTTTCGAGAATTTCTGCCTCAATCTGTAACGTTCGGCTTGTGTATTCTCTAATTAATTAAACGCATGAAATAGGATTTAATACTGACTAATTGATATTGAATAAATGGAAATAATAAATAAGAATTAAATACTAAAATGGTCGAATTGCGATTTTCACCATTTTAAGTTGCAATTATTCTTTTGCATCCACGAAGAATTCACTGAGGCATGAGAATGTGCATAATTTTTCACTTAATTCGTCTGAATCGACGAAATAAACCTCATCCAGTCGATAAATCCGAAGTGAATTCACTGTTGAATCCCAGGGGTAATGATCAGTCATGATTTATTAATTGTTTTTCACTCGAGTAGTTACGATTAAATCGAAGACGAGAAATTGTAATGGATAATAGATTATATATAAACATAACAGGAAAAACAGGCTTCCGTTTCTAAACACTGAAACATCACTTTTTCCTGTATTAGTCATTTTTGTTAGAAGTCAAATCACGAGTTTATTTTTATCAATCGCCGAAAAAATAAGGCAAAAGCCTTTCCGCTGCGACTCGAAGGAATTTTGAAGTATATTGCTCTGTGATTTATTTCAAATTATTTCCATTTTACGTGACGGGGGTTTGCTAGCATATGCTATGTAATTTTTTCTCCTCTACATCAGTAGCATTTGTTAGGCTTCTGCAAGCTTTTGTATGGAGGACGCATAGTTTGTAATAAAAATCGATTAGTGAAAGAGTTGTCGACATTGTTAAAAGAATTTTCCACTCATAACAATATTTTTATTTTGAGATTACAGAGAACGTAAATTAAAATTTTAGAATGTTCCAGTTTGAGATTATGGCGAATCAAGTCGATTTTTCAAGTCGATGTCTCGTTAAATATCAATTAACGGCAAAAATAAATCAATTTAGGGAACAATGTCAAGTCAGGCATTATTAAAAATCTAATTTTGTCGAACCAAATTCTAAAAAAAAAAAAATGAATAAAAAATATATAAATAGATATTTATATATTACATTATTTTGTTCAAAACGCGTACAGATAAAAATATTCTGTCACAAAAATCGTTCTTTCGGTGTACGAGTGAATTTTGGAAAAACAAAATTTCGATTTATTAAATAATTTCAATAATCGTGAAATTTTTAAAAAATGTCAAATGTGATTTACGGCGTTTCAGTCCTTCCAATCAAATTATCTTCCCCAGTCCTGGCGTATGCCCTATTTCATAAATAATTGATTGCATGGAAAAGGCTAAGGTCGACACGTCCGGACACGATTGATTTTTACACACGGAAGGGCGAAATGTACTCTGGAATATAATTTCACTATCCCCGATTATTTACTATTCCTTCAGTCGCCTACGTCATTGAGTATGGAAATCAATTGATAAAACATTGCACAGATTCAACGCGTGAGTGGGAGAAAACTCCAAGTGACACCTTAATTCCCTTTAAAAAATATATGACTGTGTCGAAATTAAATTACGCCAGCTTCTGTTTCTCAAATTCTCTTCAATTACAGAGTGGACGACACCCTTTCTCTCAGAATGGGAGACATACTTCGCCCTATCTCATCAAGAGACTCTTTTCATAACGCACTTCTCGTTGATGAAAAAATTAATCTCGCGATTTTCTTGGGGGAAACACGTAATTAGCAGACATATTAAATGCGAAGGTACAAAATGATAAAATTATTTCTAAATGCAAAGGAGAGAAGTTAAATAGTTGATTTTGATTTTTTTAACTCTCATTTTTTGGAAAAAAATGATCTCTAAAACGAATTTAATTCAAAACTATTGTTCACAAAATTTGGAAAAATTTGACTTCAACTTTTGCAGCTCGTGTTATTTTACGAACATGTTCAAAAATGGTCATCAAACTAAAGAAAGAAATAAATACTCACCATATTCTGCGCCTGTAGATGATTCTGCACTCCACAGCGATGTCGATTTTGCCTGCTCTCCTCAAGATCAGTCCAGCTCCTCCTCCTGTCGACCCCCAGCATGCCTGGAGGCAGCTGACCTTGTGGAAAGTGAGTGGGTGAACTATTGGTGGAGCAATTAGCCAGATCAGGATCAGAGCCTGGAACTCTATCTCCAGTGACCCCTCGGCCCAGTGGTCCCAAGGAGGGACACGACGAGCTTAGTCTCTGCAGATTCTCTGCCTGGGACAGCAGCCGGTACCCAACGGTACATACTGTCAGGTCTCGCATACGTTGGATGCTGGTGTGGATCTCGTTCAGCTGTTGAAGATTGTCCTCTAGCACTGGATAATGCTTGGCCAGGCCAGGAGAATGTGGGGTCACACTGATCGTTGGGACCAGGGGATTCTGCTGAGCTCTGGTGATGCCCAGCGACTGAGGATTTCGCCGGTCATCAACACCCTCGGACATCTCCATATCAACGTTGCTATCTTTGGTATAATCAGCTGACTGGTGAGTGTCATCAATCGTCGAGACAAGTACATCACCGTTTACAGCTGATGCATGGCTGCAGTCTGTGTGCTCTGAGTTCAGGTAGTCTGTCACTACGTCCTCATCACTATCTTCTCCACTGTTTGGACATTCATCTGTAAATTATCATTTTAAATGATTTTTCCATTTTGGATGATTTTTTTATTTTTATTAAATTTTTATTTCTTCGATTCAAAAGTAAATCTTTGGCTACATTTAAACATCTGAAACTTCGAGGCCATATCAAGGGATTCTCGGGAGAAATATCGAAAAGTATTTCAGTTAAACAATCGAATTGCTCATGAAAAATTAATTTTGAATGAACCAAAATGCAATAAATGAATTGAATAATTTTTCGATGAAGTGGATTAAACTTTTAATGTTTTGAAATTAAATGATTATTTTTGCAATTTTTGATTCAAGTCGTTATTAATTATTTAAATATTCCCAAATTGAGTAATTCGAGTGGCTGAACATATCAAAAAATAAAATACATCAACAAATAAATTATTTAAAACTTTTCTTCTTAACTGACTTATGCCCAAGATAATGCAAACATGTATTATTCCATTTTAATAGTTTAGTAATAGACCGAAGGAGAGATACTCCCGTGTAAGTTGTGGAAAATACAGAAGTTCAGGGGATAGCAATTCTAAAATTTATAAATGTATTATGCGGGGGTTGAGTGCCATGAAAATGCGAGACAAGTTTGGGGGTGTTTCTTCTGTTCTCAAGTTGAGAAAGAAGGAGAACTTGAGATATTGTTATGGAGCAGCTGGGGAAATTTCCGGTGACAAAGTCACCCTGACGACCCATTTATCTGCTCTAGTTATTGAAGGTATGAATAGAGAATGTTCTGCACCTTGATAACTTTTTTTTCTATCCTCTCTGGAGGACATTCTCCTTGTTTTCCCGGAGGACAAAATTGCCTTGGAACATTGGACTTTCCTGTGGGCTCTTAAGAATTCAGTTGCCGATTATTGGGTCTGAGGGCCTTGTGGGGAATTTAAAAATAGTCTCATTCAAAATTGTCTGAGATATTTCAGATGGTAAAAATCTCCGATGAAGGTTTCATAATCCCAAATTCTCGTAATTCTCGTTGATAAATTGCTCTGAATTATCTAAACAATTATTTATTCAAATAGTTTCATCCAAATCACGAGATTGTCTGCAAAAAAAAAACATCTTCCCAAGAATTTCGCTAGATTGGCAGATTTCAGTAGAAAATCGTGACTTCCAGTCGATTTATCTGATTTTATCGCCTCTGCTTTGAAGTTTTTATTACGTTTCCTCACAGAGTAAATTGAAATGGATTTCCTGTCTGCATTTTCCACCGGGACTTCCCCCTACTTTTTCCCCGAAAATATATTCAAATTCCTTGCACTCACTCTGCCAACAGAATTTATTGAAAAAAGATCAAAGAAAAACATTCAGCGAATGCTGTATGATTAATCTTTTGTACTGGCGTTTTGATTCTGATTATACTCTCAGTTTTTTTCCCGATACTCTCACATTTTGCTGCGGGGATGGAAAACAAGGGAACAATTGCAGTGTATGGGTACGACGTCTATCAAGTATTTTCGTATTAACAGAGTGGAAATATCTACAATGGAAAACCAGGTCACTTTGATGCATTCAGTGGGAAGTTGAATCCTTATCGAGATTCTCAACATTTTGATTATTATTTTCTATCGTCATAGGGGTCGAAAGCTGGGTGCATGTCACGTGTAAATAATTTAACCAATTATTATTCAGTTGATTATCATTGCAAAGCGAATAACTTCACATTTTAATTCAATTTTAAAAAATGTTATTTAACGTTAATTTAAAATTATATTTTAGCTTGGTTCGAAGCTATTTACTGTACGAACGAATAAAAGGTACTTATTCAATATTTTAGCATACAATGAAGAAAAATGGCCTAAGCGTTTATCGGAAATAATTAAATATTTTTTTTTTTATTCTTTCGACATCGAAAACATTTTTTTCTGAAATATCTTTGAATCCAGAAACGTTTGTTATTTTTTTAGGATATTTTTGTGATTGCCTTACACCTGAAGACAGATAAATGAATCTCGCTTTTCCCACTACATAAAAAAATGTCCCAAATGTATCTTTTGGGAATGAGATTTCCCGATTTTACCTAATAATTTACCGCGGTTAAAATCAATGTCACCAAAACACGTAAATTCCCCCGCACCTCCTGAATTCCCACATTCTCTCAATAAAATTCTCTTCCCATCGTAAAAACACTTGAGTAAAGGCCCTCAACGACCTCATAAGACCACAACAGTCGCTTATCACTTCCCCCTCCTAATGCCAAAATTAATGCTCCCAACAATTACCACATCACCGATAAAAAAAAATCAGTTAAAACTGTTGCTTTCGACCTTTTCCATCAGAAGAAAAAAAACCTTAACAATACCGAATTGATCCACGACCTCGAACACTCGAGCCATTCTACACCCCCCCTCAGATATTTGCAACCCCTCTAGCAGTGCACGGGGCAGTGAAGAGCGAGCCAAACCCACCCAACCCCACCTTCATCCTGGGAAATCCTTGGACCAGCCCTAAATCTCCCGAAATAATTTCACCTCGAGTAGCCAGCCCGCGAGCTTCAAAAAAAAATTTCTAGAAATATGGCAATTATTTAGGCTTACTTATTGAAAGTAAAAACTCACCAGAGGAAAACGGAGCTAGCCCATCCTGCCGTTTCTCCATCGTGTCCGTCAATTTTTTCCACAGTTTTTTAATATTTAATCAGTTTGACGACTGCAAGAATAATCAATAAACACTTTAAAAAATATTTAATATTTTATTTTCGTCGTCTAGTACTCAATAACTAATTAATTAATGGTGAAAGGGATCAAGCGATTGAAATGGATAATTTGATGATTCCAAAAATCATTGAAAAATGAAAAAAAAAAAACTTAATCAAACACGTCAATCAGTTTAATCACATTGAATTCAGTACCGAGTGGCTAAAAAAAATTGATTAACCCATTGATTCACTCTCATTAACCACTTGATAATGAGTCGAATAATTAGAGAGTGATAGAACAACTCAATTGACAATCGATTCAATTCGACGATTCTAATGACTTGAAACCTGAAATTAACGAATCGCGTGGGCTCGATTGTCGATAAGTCATTGTTTCCGGAGTTGGCAAAACGACACTTGTTGCCAGGGAAAGCCACGATCAACTCCAATGACAGCTTCCCCGACAATTGAATTTTCAACAGCACAACCACACGCATTCCCCATGAAATACAGCCGTGGGACTCTCAGACAAATTTTTTCCCCCTTTCTCCTTTCTTTTTTTCACTCATTAATTATCCGACTTTGGTGATTATTTATTCGGTTGTTATTTCCGTGATCGAGGAGAACAGGTAGTTTGGTACGTACCCCCCCCGGAGGTGAACCACAAACAGATGGTTCTGAGGAGTGAGGGTTTATTGGAAATTACACTGACATTGTCACTCGTTTAATTGTTTATTTGGTGGCTTTTCTACTGTGGTAGCTTTACTTATTCGTACACTCGGATTTTAGGGACTAACGAGGGGATACCAAGGTGCGTCAACCATTTTCTACATGCAGCGCACGCACTCTGAAGTTTGGCGACGTTTTTTCGAGCGGAAGGCGCGGCGCGGCGAAGGGAGAGAGGAAAGGGAAAGGTGGAGGAGGTGCAGAGACGCGGGAGCACCATCTGTTGGATGGGATTACATTTCACCAGGGGGTGGGCGGATGCTCCAGGGCTGTTGGAGAGAAAAACTATGGATATTTTTTTGAAAAATTGAATATTAAGACGACAATAGTACATTTCGTAACGACTTTGGCAAGCACGCGGGCTGGAAACTGTTATTGCACTACGGACGTAAATTTTTTAATATTTCCCGCTATGTTTCCGCTATTTTCGACTATTCGACGTTGTCCAATAATAATATATTTTGATACATGTGCGAAAAAGGGTTTTTTAGGGCCCTGGGAGAGTGTAATCTCCTGAACTAAATTACTGAAAACTAAGTAACTATTTCAATAACTCTAAAATGCGTAATTATATGCGTACCTGTATACTTATAATAATTAAAATTATAGAGTATGTCTTTTTGTCCAGATTCTAGAGATGTGAGAGAGATCTCATAAAAATTCGATATCTCTTTTACATTGTAAGATGTCCAAAAAAAAATGAACGCTTTATATTTTTCATCAAGTTCTCGGCCCAATTAAATTTCTACTCTTGATATTTATGGACAATTTAGGCTAACTATAATAATAAAACAAAGTGGTCGATATTCCATGTGATCGACCATAAAAAACAATTTTCAACAAACATTTTAATAAAATGTTTGGCTTTTAATGAACGATGATATTCAAAACTCACCTAAACAATTAATAACAGAATTAATTAAATATAATGTAATACTTTAAAATGTCAGAAAAAGGTAACCGACTCGGCCTTGAATTAAAAAATTAAAGGTCCTCCGCAACCGACGATTATCTCCGAGCATTTCCGAAAGAATAAGTCGGCTTGTAAACACAAGTGGAGAGACTAACCTCCTGCCAATTCGTATTTTCCACTTATCAAATAAATAAATCCTTCAGTATTAAACAATATAGATTAATAATGTACAGTGAAAAACTCGACTCACCATTTTACACTGAAGACACAGAATGCGAAGACTGCGATCAACAGATGTTCGAGTACGACTACGAGTACGAGGACATAAATGTTGACACATTAAGGGATGTTTATGACAACTGCATCGTACCAAGTGTTTTTGAGACTGCCAAATACTTGAGTCCTCTATTATTAGCCTCGTTAGTTTTCAATATTCTGACTCAAATTATTCTCATCAGTAAGTACTGCAGCCAGTAATAGACATTTGTTATTTTTTTGAGAAGTGTCAGAACAAAATGTAGAAAATATAAATAGGTAATTTGTGCAAAAAACATTCTTAAAAACATAAAAAATCCTATTTCAGCATTCAATTTTTACACAACATTTCCTACGACATTTTTCTCCGCAATCGCTTACTTTTGAAACAATTTAAACCGTGATGAAATGATTAATGAATTTTATTTTTCAGAAAAACTACCACATTATTTCTTTCATACATTATCAGTTGCAATTGGAATCTACACAGTCCAGCATTACGTGCCTGAATGTTTGTACTTATTCGTAACCTATGCAGTATTATCGTACGCTTGTCTATGTTTACCTCGACGTTACCAAAGAGGTGGAGAAGTGTTCGTTATTAGTCTCTTAGTTATCTTGTACTGGTGAGTATAAATTATTTACAGCAAAATCCGAAAAACATAAGACGTTTATTATTTATATATTGTTTATATATTTGTTTTTCCAAAACAACCAATTCTAATTCTTCTTCAAAACAGCAATTAAGATGCAAAAAAATATTTTGAGAATAACCGAGTCTAAAATTCCTTAGCAGATTTTCATGATTTTTTCCATTTTAATTGAAGCTTTTATTAAATTAGTGAATACACAATGGAGCCCTCGGCTTGGCACAAGATTCGCAGTGTCATGATGATCGCTGCCATGAAAGCTGTGAGTGTATCCCTCGATAAATCCAATAACAACGACTTTCCGAATATCTGGCAGTATCCGGGTTATTTATTCGGAGCTGCCACGTGTCTCTTTGGCCCTTGGGTCAGCTTCAAGGATTATATTGGATTATTGGATAACGAGAGATCGTCATTAGTGAGTTTAGACATTCCCATGTCTCTTTTAATTGCAATCAATAGAAAACTGTAGAGGCAAAAAATAATTACTGCCTATTTTTGACAGAGTTTGGAGTGGATTGTGCAGATCATCAAGCATTACACAGTTTCACTTGTATTTTTGAGCATTTCAAATTGCTGGGGTGGATGGCTGCTGGCAGATAGTTCAACAAGGTCAGCAACTTACTCTATATTTTTATTATTTTTTACTTCTAATTTGAATGAGTTTTGGTTACGGGTTTTTTTTCAGTTTTATTTATTTGAGTTTTAATTTCAGATGGGTTTTGGCGTATCGAGACGCATTGTCATTCAGGACTTCTCATTATTTCATCTGTTATGCCTCGTCGAGTGTTTTATTATTGGGAGGATATCCATCATCACTCACGACAATTGTTAAACCTGTGGACATTGAAATGCCTAGATCTCTGGTTCAGGTCGTGGTTTCGTGGAACATTCCCATGCACACTTGGCTCAAATTATGTGAGACATCTTCTGAGGCCTTTCTAAATTAGTTAGACAGTGTCATTTGGGGGTAATTTCAGAACAGAAATATATCTTTGAATAAGTGATCACAAAATCACCCAAATTTAATTCCTATTTTACACCAGAATGATTCGAATTCAACGAAATTCTAAAACTTACTACTCACTTTGGGTTGTAAATTAAAAATAATGCCCATTGAAGCATAGCATTTTTTTAAGAAATGCTTTGCAAAATTTTCTTGACGAGTTCCTCCCAAATGACGAGAACAATTGACGAAGCAATGAAGATATCATCCAAATTATGTGAATTCAATTAAAATTCCAGACATATTTCGACCGGCAACAAAACGAATAGGGAAATTTAATGCAGTGATTCTGACATATTTAACCAGTGCACTTCTCCACGGATTGAACTTCCAATTAGCAGCTGTTCTCCTCAGCCTAGGATTCTACACGTACGTAGAGTTTCAACTGAGGACCATTCTTGCCCATGCATTCGATGCGTGCATATCAGCGAAACGATGCTCCCCTGAGAAATGCTGTCATAAAAAAAATCCCCAGAACTGTTATTGGGTCGTCGTAGCAAACCTCAGTTTTTCAGTACTATCGATCTTCCATTTAGCTTATTTAGGATTAATGTTTGATACCTCAGATATTCAGGAGAGCGGATACAGCTACAGCCACACGATCGATAAGTGGTCACAGCTGGGATTCGCCAGCCATTGGGTAGCATTAGCTACGTACGTTATTTATTTTTTACTCAGATAAATTTCGAGTTTTTCACCCGGTGAATGCATGCGTGCACGTGATCAATTATGAAATAGTAATTCATTGGAGAACTGGGAAAATTTATGAATTCGTCATTTGATTGTTGACATTTTCTCATCTGTCCAGTGCTTATGTTTTTCTTCTTGCTCGTGATGAATCAAATACATCCCCTTATTTATTTCTGTCACAAATTCAATGTCCCATGACATTTTTATATTTTTATATTTGTAAAAAGATTTTGTAATTAGCGAATTGAGAATAAATAAGATTTTTAAAATAATGTTGTGTGTTATTTTTCCGTAATTGCAATAAATTCAAATTCAAATTTATTTATATGTTAGAGATAATTCAACAGAAACAGAAAAACGAGATGCAAATAATAAGTGCATTCAATTTTAATGTTTGTAGTATTGCCATTATTACCAGTCTCGGTAATTATTTTATTTCATATTAAAATTGACAAAATGTTAACAGAGCATATACATAAGGAATTCGGTGATGTCTAAAATTTGTTTACACCGTACAATTTTCGTTAAAAACATGTACTCTATGCATTAAAATTCATGACGTGATTTACGTATTTTTCAGAACTGTGCTATTTAAATGTGCCTCCGTTTCTCTCGACAATGATCTCTACGTTTACGAGTACATAACATTCTATACATTCGTGAAAACCTCTGAAAATGCATTTACCCTTTACTAAAATACTGTGAATACATTAAGTAACAACGAGACTGATTTCTGCGTTGTTCTCATTAATAAGAATGTGCAAGTACTCAATTTTTATTTCGTTATTCTCTGTAATACTTATATATAAATGTACACGCACCATTGATCAACAAATTTCTAGTTCCTATTCTACAAAAAAAAAATCCCAAAAAAATTGGCGAGCTCAATCGAAAAGAAACATGATAGATGCATCATTTGTGATATAATCGCAACTTCCATTATTTTATATCACAATAATTTCAATTCAAGGAGATCTTAATACTTTTACTAGCAATTTTGTTGTATAAAATTGAAAAGTAATGAATACTTTTGAACAATCATCGAACTTGTTCCATTGAGCTTCACTTTTGATTATGCCAAAATGCAATGTTTTTTTTATTGAGAGTATCTCCCAATCTACCAACAAATCCTCAATTTTCATTATAAAATATAAATTCCAATCTTTAATCACAAATGACCGCAAATATCCTCCCGAAAATAAAAAAAATATCTTGAATACATAAAAAACTGCAAAAGCAGAGGTGGTTTTACCTAAAATATTAATATTAATTATCAATCCCCAAAAATGTTTTGCTACCACAGGATAATTCAACTATTTACAATTTAGAATATTAATATAAGAATATTAGTCTGCACTAGGTCAATACAGATGACTTTACAGTGACGAATCTATCCAAATTAATAAAATCAACATAAACTGATGACTATTAAAATTACATACACTATTATGTAATCGTTTGAAGTCTTTACCCCGATAATTACGTCGTGTTATCACATCTGTAATGCATTAGACACTCAAATAATTGCAGTGATAAGCCTTATTTTTCGTGATGATTGGTGTTAGCTGTCTGATACCACAAATGTAAAGGTTTTTTTTAAAAGCCTCGGGTCGAAATTGTCTCATTGGACGATGGGATTTAATCGGTGAGATCGTCTGCGTTGTCTCGATGCACGGCTGATGGTTGCGCCATCCCCAACACCACTAAGAATATCGGTTAATCATCTGATAAATGCTGTTTTCGAACTTATTGTCGTGCGCGCACTGCAAGTCACAAAAGCAAACGGGATATGGTTTTTGTTTTTTTTTTCTGCTCATTAGCCACCTCGTGATATGTATTAATTATATTAATTGTCGAGCAACTAAGCTGGATATTATTGATATTATCAATATATTTCTTTATTTTGTTGGGTTTATATGAATTTTCAAAAATAATCAAAACATTTTTAATCCTGGAGATTGTTTTCGCAAATTGTTCACAAATATTTCAAGTGGAAATTAAATGGGATATGGCCTAGTATTAATCATATTAGTCATCAAGTAACTAAGCTGGATATTACAAATATTATCACTTTTTTGGGATGTAATTGACCGAATTTTCCGAATTTTTTTTGTAAATGGACCGTTAGAAAAAATATTCCAAACAAAAATATCTCTCATCCCTCCACAAATAATAAAACTGAAAAAATTTGAAGCGATGATTATCCAACTCAACTACTCAAAAAAATTATTCAGGTAAATCGATATACTCATAATACCCTTCATGCAACCATGCTATGAACCCGTAAATTAAGCTCTACCAGTTAATATATGTCCCTCTGATTGAAATTAATTAATGTCTCGGGAATAGATCGATCTCTTAATTATTCAAACTCATTATTATCATGGATTATCAACAGAAAACATTCTTTAAATCTTCAAATTCTCTAAACAACGAATCATAAAATTAAAAAATTTAAATATTGAATAAATGAGATATTAGATAATTCGATTAACGAGTCTCATCCAATTAATTCCTGATTATTGCATCATCTTCATGAATTTTCAACAAAAAACGATCCTTTACTTGTCGATAGAATCATTAAAATACGAAAATAAAAGCCAACCTTTCCAGAAATGAAATACTGATGCTCAAAACATGTGATAAAAATAGAGGGAAAAAAAGAGGACAATCAACAATCACTTACTGCCTCAATGAATTGTATCGACTGACTCTGTCCGCTGATCTGAGAACCATATTCATGCCAGATTGTGACTGTTGAAGGGGATGATTGCTAGTCGATGAAATAGCTGCACGACTATCTGTCAGACATGTATCCCTGACATGGGGTCTTGTCGATGGCTTCACGACACCCATCGTCTTTGCTCCAACTGAGGCTGTCGTTTTTGTCGAGGCCATTTGATTCGCCGTTTTAGGCCTCACATAACACGACGAAGGTTTACAATTGCCAGTAACTCTTCGTGTATTCCTGCATTTTATTGATAAAATATGGGTTACAGTTTGAAGCAATTTTTTCCATTTTATGTGGCAAGTATCATAAAAAGGTAAAAACAAATGATTTTTACCAAATGCAATATACTTTTATAGCAATCAATTCAAGAAAATAAACTCAAAATGCTTACAGATGCAACGCATCCCCAATACATGAAATATGCCAATACTTGAAGAAATGTAATCCACAAATTTAAGCTTATCTTTGTCTCATTGTACTATACAACGTTCTGTCTTGTCTTTTGCTGTTGTTCTTTATATACGACAAATATAAAAGATGTGGCAATTGGATAACTGTAAAGTATTGACAGTTTAAATAGCCCACAATATTGGCTCCAACGCTCCAAAGCAATCAACAAAACTAAGAAAGTGACTTATTATAATGCCATGCACATCGCGAAACCGGTGGGGTCTAGTTTTACCAAAGGATGCAACAACACAGATGAATACATACAAATAAGTGGTAATGAGTGTTATTAATGAACGGACCTTTTAACGAGTGTCGTTGTGGTTGAACGCGCTAGAAGACGCTTATTTGTATCCTTCTTGGACCCACCCAATGGCGATATCCCGCCTTTCTGACTTCTCGATTGCAGTAAAAGTCCCAAGTTTGGACTGAAATGTTTTCGTTCGGTGTTTTTTTTTTGCTCTCTTGGAGTATGTTAATTGAATTAGTGCTTGGTAAATTGATAAGGAGATGATTTGATTATTTATGAAGTTATTTTCATTAATTTTCGTCATGAACAATCACTTGAATTGTTAACTCTCGAAATGGAATTTTCATTATGAAGTTAAACGCTAAAATGTAAAATAAGTCAATCATCTCCTCACCAAATGAGCTATCAAAATTACATAAAAATGCAAAAAATAATTATTATTCACTCACAGTACAACAGCAGGTTGCCCTATTGTGTTTCCCACGTAAAAATTGCTACCAGCTCGTCGTCTGCGTATTTTAATCTCATTCAATTTGTCCCCCTGCGTCATACATGCAAATTTAGTAGCAGTACTGGTACTGGTTGTTGGTGACGACGTGTCGTCCAGTCGAATACCATCGACTCGGTGCATTATCCCCGATACATTATCCTGCCCCAAATTTGGACACCTCGGCACGGCGGAGAAGGCATTTGGCCTGCCAATTTTCGAGTAAATTCCGAAGGAATGGGGGGGATTTCCATTTTCAGCCTTCAGGGGCTCTTTTATTAATGAGTGGAGATATTTTTCTTTTCTGAAAATTTAAATAGAGTTTACATGTATAAATCGAGAATTGAAAATATTAATTGATTAAAATAAAATGATTTATCAATTGAATAACATATAATTAATTAAAGAGAATGGCGAGTGAATAATGGAGAGGTAGATTACTCAGAACTCGAACCATCAATGCATTTCCAGCATTTGAATGTAAATTACATTCTGAAAGTGGAAAAATATTTTTGTCTCGAAGTTTTCATCTACAAAGGCATCTATTTGAAAACTCATTTTTTGTAATCAATAGCTTCCCGACAACTATAAATATATATTTGAAAAGACTAGAAAAATCAGGAATGTTTTCAATGAGTGTTTTTGAGAAATATTGAGAAATAAGTGAGTAGACGGTAAAAGAATAGTATATTGTGCAACTAGTGTGTAAAGTAGCACTTTTTCGCCCGAGTTGTGCATCGCTTGCACGAGTGGCCGGCGAAGCCAGCCACGAGTGCTAGTCGATCACACGAGGCGAAAAAGGCGATACGCACGTGTTGAACACCTAATTTTTTGCAATACCTGCCAAAATTCGCTTTGAGGGGAGGTTTGAGGGCAAAGTGGTTTTTTTGTGTGCGGAGTGCGGAAAAGTCAAGAT